>VYXF01005284.1:250638-387820 GCA_013397295.1 Polioptila caerulea | reverse complement strand
ACAGGAGCTGTGCCATTGCAGGCAGCATGTGCAGTGTGGAGTAAAAACACATCCTAGGGAGTAGTTGGAAAGCTTCCCTTCCCTTCCCTTCCCTTCCCTTCCCTTCCCGGCAGCATTACCAGCAAGGAGAGGGATGCCAGTCCTCAGGGCCCTCCTGCTGGCAGTGCCTGTGTTCAGAGCCCAGACCCCGTGGGGACAAGGTGCACACAGCATTAGCACTTTGGGGGATGAACATTAGAATATGTGGCTGATGCTGGTGATACAATGAGAGGATGATAATTTTGTTTTATGCCTGTTTTAGCTACAGACTCTCTGTTTGCCATCACAGAGGAAAATACCAATTACCCCCTGCAGGGAGGATAGATTACTTGATGCTGCATCAGTCACTACCAATGCTAGCAGGATAGCACAAACTCATTTCCCAGAGGTCTCCAAAGAGCTGTCAGAGAATAATGACTTTCAGTTTCTACTAGCCCACACCAACTCTGAAGTGGTGACCTAGAGGCAAAAAGACTGAGTCACATTACAGATCCCTTCAGCTTTCAGATGTGCCTCAATTTGTTCTCTAACACCAAAAGATTTAATTAATATGGATTACCATTTTTCTTAGCACTTCTCATTTGTGCAAAGATTGGTCTAGAGACCAATTTTCAAGAACTCCTTGTCTTTAGGAATTTTGTCTGTGATATATATGAGCACTCTTCCTATCAATATTTTTTATTCTGTTTTAAAACTCCAGGAATAAAATCTAACCACTCAAAACAAAAGTAAACTTCCCTAATTGAAAAACAGTATTTTTACATGGAAGAGAAGGCATATAGATAAAATTACTCAGTAATGTATTATCAAAGAACAAGGCTTCACGCTAAAAAGAAGAAGTTGTAATGACATGTCAGGATTTCTAGATTCCCCTCAGATTCTCACATCCCATTTCTGCTACTTTTTATGTTGCAATTGAACTAAGACATCAATTCCTTGGGTTTGAGTTTTATTTTTCATTTCTGTCTGTCCTCAGTGTCTGGGGTCAGACTTGCTTTTCATTTATGCTGCTGTAGGGAGAAGTCTCTCTGAAATTGCTGAGGCAAAGCAAAAAAATGTGAAGAATCAGGTGTCCCAGCTGCATGAAATTAACTCAGGTGTTATTTCCCCAGCAGACAGACTCTGATCATGGCCATGCTATAATTGCACCACTAAAACTGTGGCCAGAGTCTGATAGATTTAGCATATATAGTACATACCCACAGCAATAGATCATAGTGACAGTGATATTTCTGTCTTGCAGACACAAGAGAGGGCTATTGAAAGATGAAAAATGAGAAATTTTTTTTTTCAAAATAATGAAACAGTTTACAAACAAGCAGTTTTTACAGGGCAAAAAGCAAACCTAAAACAGTGTGCTTCCATTGTGAAATCTGGATGAAATAAAGGATTTGATTTTTCCATTATATCGACAATTAATGTTCCAGCCAGACTGAGAATTCACAGAAGGATGCTGGTGCTTTGGTGGGTGCAGTTGGCAACTGACTCTGGTATGGATGAGAAGAGTCATGTGCTGACATCAAAGGAGCAGCAAAAGTTCACTCAGGAACCCCTTTGGGTTTAGCATGGCTTGATCTCACAATTCTGTCCCCAGTGATTTTCATAATCACCAAATAACAAGTGAAAACCTTAATCCTTCCAGCAGCACAAATCCACTAGAGGGAAATCAATTTAGAGAAATCTCTATGGAGGTAAATGAGCCATTCTCTTCCTGCATAGTTTGTGAAAAGAGCTGGAGGCACTGACAAAAAATACCTTTCTCCTTCAGGAAGGGTAAGAGAAAAGGTCAGAGCAGCCAAATATTAACCAGAAACCATAGTTCTGTTGCAGAAGAAACATCAACAGCCTCCAAGCAGCAAACAAATCATTCACAATTACAGTCAGTGAAGGCAGAAGAGGAGGACCCGACCATCCCCAAGACATTTGGTAGGATTCACTTCTATTCTTTGGTATGTTTCCAACACAAAATTCTCTTCTTGGGCCAGCTACTGCAGCTTCCTCCTGTGGCCATCCACGGTGCTTCTACACCATCCCAGCTGCTTGTCCTCAGCATTATTTCAACCTGGTTCACCCAGCGCTCTCCCAAAAGCCTGGTGGGCTCAGGGCAGGGCAGTAGCAGTCCCTTGAGGGTTACCTCACTAATTCTGAGGGCAAGAGCATTTTGTGCCATTATTTGCCCCTCATCTTCAGTGCCAAGGAATGATCCCTGGCATTTTAGTTTTCTAGCGTAGACATAGGCTGGACATCTGCATCAGTGCCAGTCACTTTAGGGGCTTCTTTTATAGCCAGGAGAAAGAAACAGGCACTTTCAGGGTGTGATATCAGAGCTGTTGCAGACATTAGGATTAGGGGAAATGCATCCTGAAGTGCCTGTATTTTTCCATTGACTATAAAAACACTCTAGACTCTTAGCTCACAGGCAGAAATTTACAGTGTGAACATCTGGATTTGGTTGGGCAAATTCCACCTTTCCTATCAAATATGCAAAAAACTTTTTCCATAAAGACACCATGACTGAGGACTGCACCTCGAGCACATTTGCAGACAGAGATGTTTCCCCTCATTTGTTTATCAAATATTTCAAGTAGAAATTTACTTCTCGAATGAATAAAATAAGGACTTGTTATGAAAGTGGATAGTTAAATACAATGCTTAATTTAGAGCTAATGCAAAGCTAATCATATAAATGGAAATGGTTTTTTTGGTTAGCATAATGTACTACAGAAAATGGTTGCAAATGTTACTCACTATTAACTAGAGCAAGTTCTCAAAACGGTATTTGTAGGGCAGTGTCTGTCTGACAGACAGGTGACCTGCATCACCTGCATCTTTTCCATTTGACGTGAAGCTGGAGTGACACATAAAATCTGTCTGATCCAATAGGAAACCTTCCTGTAAAAAGGTAACTTATTAAAATGATATGAGCCTGATTGAATCAGTTCACAGAATTTTTAGCAGATCAGCATTTTGCATCTCTCACTGCAGTGATTCTTCAAACACATACGTACAACTTTTCTGTATTCCCTGGGATGCTCCCATTGAAACTCTCAGTGGCTCAAGGAGGGGGAAAATAGATGCAAAACATTTTCTAAGTGCCTTCCTTAATCTCATTTAAAATATAGAAAATGACACAAAATGTAGCCTGAAGTACAAATTTAAAACTTGAGTGCTGTAGATAACTTGGTTTCAATAGATGTAGCTCAGCTAATGCTGCCCTACATTTTATCACCTTCACAACTTTCTTCATCACAGTCAGCAGTTTAAGCATTCCTGTGGCTAAAGTCTGCTTTACGTGCTGAGTATGGACATGATTCAGTGCTGATTCAGTGAATAATGGTGTTTTGTAACTTGAACCTTCCTCTGATGAATAATTTTCTGTAGGAGTCCTTTAGTGAGGTGAGCAGAGAGTATCACACTATGCAGCTCGTGAACCAGTGTGGATCTGATTGCCTTGACAACAGTCTGCCTCCACGAGGAATGGAGCTGGGAAGGGAGGCTCCCCTTGCTCCCAGTGGCCAGGAAGAGCATGGTGTTGGGGACTGTGACCACCACAACCTGGCTGCAGCTGGCCTTTGTGCTAGGACAACCTGTCCTGTTTTGTGGGCTTCTCCCACAAATCCGTCAGTGAGAGAGCCCCCAGCTCATGTTTTCCTGAGCATGGGGCAACAACTGCAGATGGAAGAAATGTCTGGGCCCATGGATGGCCTCACTGAGGTCCCTGTTAAATGGTGTTGGATTCCCCTCTGGCACCAGCAGTGACTATATCTTGTTTTTCTTTCCAAAGGCAGGAAATCTCCCACCTCAGGATTCTCTTGGACAGGATGGGTGATTCACTTTGTGCTCCGCTGCCCCTTCCTCAGGCTACAGCTGGGGAGCTTAAATAGAAAATTGTCTCAGACAGATTGAACACTGGGGAAACCCTTTTATGACCCAGAATATGCTCTCCACACAGTATTTGTTTCATTGCCAGGGGCCCAGACTTCCTGAGCTCCATCCCCTATTCCCGGCAGGGCTCCGACTGCCTGACATCAGCAGTGTTTCCTTGCATGCCTGGGATGCTTGAAATCGTTGGGGCTTAACCGGGAAACAGACAGGATTCAGGGAAACAAGGGTGAGATTCAGTTTTCTTTCTGATAGGAAGAATTTGCTGCCGGCCACCACTTTGTTATGCACGAGCTTTGTTTACTCCCCATTTTGCTAGAGCCCACTTGACTGCTCTGGCTCTGCAGACACTGAAGCAGATGTTTCCTGCCCAGATCCTGCTCTGTAAGAACGGATGAGAGTAGAAGATACTGAGTTAAAAACGTGATCGCTTAATTTCCAGTTGTGTCTGGCAGCAAAAGACCATAGAGGTAGCAGCACAAATGCTGCCCAGTGGGTGTGAACACCACTGGTGGGGGCACAGAGCTGTTGTGTGCCTTGCAGCACCAAGAGCCCCCAGGTTTTTGTCAAGCCTTAGGTAGGATCTGCTGCACTCCCAGAGTGAGGGTCTGTCTCCTATGCTGCATTAGACTGATATTTTCCCTGCATAGCTTACTGAAGCTAGGTCATTTGGGCCATGTCTGATTTAGGGAATAAATAAGACCAGGGCACAAGCCAGGACACTTCCACATCAATAAAATATTACCTCTGTTGCCAGTGTGGTTTTGGTTCTCAGACCATCAAACACTCTCACAAGCAACTGCTGTACAAGGTATGAAATATGGACTATTCCCACCAGGCAGTTTCTCTGTGTCTGCCTTACCTGAGGGGGCCTCGTGATGTCCCACTCTGATGATGGAGGGGAGAGCACACCCGGCTGGAGAGAGGATCAGGGCTTGTGAACCTGCATAGGGAGCAGTTATGGCACAAACCTGGAGAGGTGCTGGTGACAGCTGACTTATGTCAAGATGATCAACAACAGTGCTTTAGAAATGACAGAAGCAGATTGGAATTGACATCCAGTTGGCTGTCATGTCCTGGGAGCAATCTGTCTGGCCAGCAGCAGGTAGGCAGAACACAGCCTGACAAGAGGTCTCAATTGCTCTTGTATTAAGAATATCTTCCATAAATGCAGATTTCTAACATAATAACATGCAGATGAAAACCAGTCTCTGGGGAGAAACCGCCTGGCCTGGCTTCAATTCTGCATCCTCTGCAGGTTTAATGACTCCTATAACTGCAACAATGAAAGCCCAGATTTGGCCCTGGCAGCAATGCTGCTGGAGAAAGACCCAAGGGCAAATACGTGTGCAGAAAGCAGGCACTGATCCAGACCAGCAAATGGTCTGCAAGGATTGTTCCACAGGAAGAAATCTCAGAGCTAACTGGACAGACCAACTGCTAGGTAGACACAGGTCTAGCAATGGCTCTCTCACTGGGGAGGGGTTTCTTGGAGCCTGCTGGACCTCAATCCCAGAGAAACGCACTTAGAGTGTGTGAAATGAGCTGCTATTCTCCTTCTCCAGCCAGGTTTGAAAAACGGGTCTAATCTCTTTAGACTAATTGAGCAGAATCCTCTGCCTGTCACAGGTGTAGCAATGCTCTTGCCCCCACACAGGTACCATTGACCCCTGTTGGCACACTTCAGAGGACAGTGAAACCAGCCTAAACTGCTTCTAGCAGTCTGAGAAACTTTCCTTCCTCCCCTTACAGTTCTGCCCTGTTCATAGCACGTGGCAGCAACAAGTGTTTGGTCAAACCTGCCCAAACCTACGTGTTTGCTGTCTTGCTGGCCTTACCTCAGCTCCAGGAAGGATGCTCTGAACCCCAGTCCCCTGCCTCCACCTTGTCACTCTCCTAAGAAGGGAAGAGCAAGCAGCAGGTCGAGACTAATAGTGAGGAAGAGAAACATGCTGAAACAGCCTGGTTCTCTCACACTGTCACCAGTAACAAAAAGAGAGGTGTGGGAAGCTTGCAGCACTTCTGTTAAGTAAGCAGGACAAAGCAGAGCAGACTTCTGTGTGGGAGCCGTTTTTCTCTGCTTTGGAAATGTTTTTTTAATGTGTCCTGCCTGATCCATGCCCTGATTTTCCTCCTATTGCCTTTTTCCTTACTCTATCTCCCTTTACCACTTTCCTCCACCACTGGTGAAAGTATTGTGGAATAGACTGATATATGTGGGTCTCTCATGGTTTGTTTTGTCTGAAGTGTCATCCTCCCGTTATCAGTCCATCACAGACATGTCGGCTCTGACTCATCAGCACAGACCCATCAGTCAGCGACAGTGCCTGGGGGACTCACACTCAGGTACTGCCAAGGAAGAATGAGCATCAGCTTGGTTAATCAGGATTTCGAAACAAACCATTGGGCAAGAGGTGACCAAGACAATATTTTCCATGCAAGAAATGTTTTCTACCATTGGTTTCTCAGATAAAAAGCAGGAATTGCTTTCAAACAGATTGTAGGGCACAGGTCAACAAAAATGAGCTGTTTATAATTTCTGCTGTCAAAACAGTGTATCTACGTAGATCTCAAACAGCCTTGTAATCCATGGCTATCTTTTCTGTGTTTGTTTTCCAGCTGAGACTTTAAATAGCATCTTAGATCACACCACAGTGCAGTGCACGTGTTTCAGGTCCTGAGTGCCCTCTTTGGTGATTGAACCCATGTCTCACCAAGCTACCACTCCTCACCAGCCACTGTGTTAAACATTGGGGTATTTACAAGCCCAGGGAAGAAAATCTTGCCCATGGCAACATGCAGTAGCATCTGCCTCCAAAGCTTCATTGGTGATACTGGTACCAAGCCAAAGACATCTGTAGTAGGTCTAATGGGTGCCTATTACTAATTTGCAAAGAAAAGGTATATCTATTTGTAAATTACATCCATGTTTTGGAAAGGTCAGTTTACAGGGATAGTTGGCACAGCTCAGATTTCATTTGTCCCAATGAGATCAGAGTGTTGTCCTGGGAAAGGTGGCCATGCAAGAAGGACACTAACAGGGATGTTGGGAGAACTGTTCCATCTGCTGCAGAATGCCACATCTCCTTCCCGAACCTTCCCAGCTCTTAAATAAGTATAACAATAGCATTATCTTACTTACCTTGTCTGAGTAGACTGCAGGCACACTAATGCTATGTATTTCCTCATGGCAAACACAAAAGGAGTGATGCATTAGTGCCCTAGCAGAGGCTATAATGGAAGCAAATATGAATAACCTTGTGACCTGGGAAACTTGAGATATGCAGGTTTAGGCAGTCAGGCAGGGATAGCAGTAACCCAGCCTGCAACAGCACTCCCCTCCTTAAAATGAAGCTCCCCTCCACATTCCCAGGTGCCCATGCTGATTCCTGTTTGATCTCATGAAGTTAATTTTCCATTCATCATTTCTTTTCTATCTTGATTGCAAGTTCATTTAGGAAACCAAGTTTGAAACAACTGTGAAATACATGAGGGCAACTTCTCCCATGGAATATACTGACTCTGCTGAATTGGAGCAGACTATACCTACATACACCAGACAAATCAATGGCCCCTAACTAACATCAACATGTATTAATTTCTGTACCAGGAATGCTAAGAGCAAGTTTCGATGTGGTGAAAAGCAAATATTGATCTGATTGCTTGAAAGTCAGATTAGGCTCTGTCCAGAGGCAAATATTCCTGCTAGGAAGTAGAGGAAAGGTTGTTTCCCCTTCCCCCTTCTCAAAGGCAGTCAAATCAAATAAAAACAAAAATGTCTTTGATACCTAGTGAGTTTTCAATTAAGGAGGAGCCAAACCTAAGGGAAACAGAAGCCCTGGGGAGCAGTCAAATGACTTTTGGTAGTTTATGTGGCAGGGAGCCATAAAGTTTCTTAAGAGTAGCCACCCATTAGTGCCTCTGCTCCTTATGAATGCGGAGAAAGTGCTCCTGAGGGAAATAAGATCAAACCTCTTCATGAGCAGGGGTAAAGGTACTCAAAAAAATATGTCTTAGCACAAGCATTTCACATTTTAGTCTTCAGTTTGCACTTCAGCTCTTCTGCTTCAAGGTGACCTCTCCCAGCACTGACATGTCCTCCCCATCTCCCTGTCATGTCTCACATGGAATGAAGACACAGAGCCAGAGGACAAGGAGGCCTTCACTCAGCATCATCAGCATTGCTGTCTGTGGCAGTCTCCTGCCAGCACCCAGAAACCCACACTAAGGCCACCTCAAATCTGTCACAAGATGGGTTACAGGGGCCTCAAGATGCACCAGAGGAGGCTTAGACTTTTATTAGGAAAAATTTCTTCATGGAAAGGGTAGTCAAGTACTGGAACAGGCTGTCCAGGGCAGTGGTGGAGTCACCAACCTTGGAGGTATTTAAAAACTGTGTAGATGTGGCACTGAGGGACATGGTTTAAAGGGGACTTGTCAGTGCTGGTTAATGGTTGGACTTGGTGGTCTTCGAGATCTTTTCCAACCTGAATGGTTCCATGATTCTGTGGTTGCTGCAAGATGGAGGGAGAGCTGTGAGCTGCTGGATGGCACAGGCAGCCCCCCAGCATGTCTCCCCCAGCTGTGATTAATCCCTCATGTCTGCACAGGGCAAGAGCAGCTCCCTAAGAACCTGATAAGCTCTTGGAGTGCTCCAAGGGCTACTGAAGGGAAGGGCCACTCAGGAACTTGCCAAACATTAAAACTGGTCAGGGTAAAGCTACCTATTGTTTGTGCTTTGTGCTGGTTTTGCGCTGCTGTTCATTTCCAGCCCAGTATAAGGTCTCTTCACTCCTGATGCCACACACTTTTATTTCCACCTCCATTGGACTGGGGAGGTATCAGCCTCTTAGCCTCCTGAGGAGGTGGTTCCCAGTTCCCAATGGCTTCAGGAAACCTCTCCATCATGTCCACATGCCACAGGGAACGCGCTCTCTCCACCTCTGACCCTCATTGCAGCAGCCCAGTGACGGATGGGCAGGCACACATCAAAACCTCCTCAGGCAGGAGTGAGTTACCAGTCAGGGATGATTTCATCCCACTTGACTGGAATGAAAAGCTGAATTGTGATCTAAAAATGAAGTCCCAGGAAACGCAATTAGTTCAAATAGGCTGCTAAATATCTCAGCAGCCTTCAGCTAGCAACTGAAGGCTGGTAGCAAGCCACTCTTTTGAACATCTTCCATCGATTAAAACAAACCTTTTGCTTTCGCTCTGCTTATTTTCCTTTGCAATACGGATAAAATCTACCAGAACTGGAGGCAAATTCACAGCCTCAGTTGAGTTACGCAGAGAGAAAAAAAATCAGCTTTATGTCATCCTCTCACTCCAGAAGCAAGACACAAGTATAGTCAGGGATTTGCTATTCAGAGCCACCCCAAGGCTGCTCTACAGCCACCTGGGCTGGGTCCAGAGAGACTGTTCCCAAGATTAAAAGCTAGTTAAAATGCAAGCAATTACATTTCAATTATTGAGAAAGCATCTGAAGAATGTTTCATCTTCCCATCTCTGGGCAAGGACATGAGGTGCCTATCAGAGTTCTAGTGAGGATCAGATTTTGCTTTGTGCAGCACCGAGCGCAAGGATCTCACCTGAGAAAGGAACAATTGGCCATCACCTGAACAAGCCCCATCTTTAATCATGTGTTTCCTCTGGTTGTTCTGTCTCTGCCTGTAGAGAGAGGCACTTGATATAGGAGTAGATTGGATAAGCAAAGGGTTATTTCTTTCATCATTACATCAGGAAAGATGACAATTTCTCCTGTGGAGGCTGGCTCAGTGAGTACTCTTTTTTGTCTCATCTCCCAGACCACATATTATTTTACAAGTTCACATTAGAAAAGGTTAATGGGAGAAGCAAGCACTGACAGTCATTTTCACTCCCCTGGAATGGTTCACTGCATTGCTATAATTCAGTTCAGTATAAAGTTTCATATAACAGTAATACCTGCACAAACTAACTGCTTTCAAAATCTTTTATTTTCTTTTTTGTTTTGAGCAAAACTTCTTTTTTGTTTCTGACTCTTCTTTGGTTGACCTTTGACTTGAATAAACAGCAATATCTGGAATTCAGCAAAACACACCATAAAGGGAATAATATGTCCACAGCAGTTTTGCTGGAAAGGACAAACCCATTTATTACTCAAATGAAAAGTTACGATTGCTAAATGTCACATGAAATTAGGAAAAAAATTGAATCCTCTGTGTGTGTCCTTTGTGTCCTTGCCAGCTCAGTGTGTGTGGAAAGCTGTCCCTCTGTTATCACCAGTCTGTGTTCCTGCTTTTTTCCATTGCTGGAAGCCTGTGAGAACTTTCCTTCTGCACATCAGGTCAATCTTTTACTTTTACACTGAGGCAGAGCTGCAGCTTTTTCCACTCAAGTATGGGAAACACATCAGAGTGTCTGTGATCAGATCATGCTCTAATCAAGTGGCATTCTCCTGGCCCCTTAACCAGACACTCCAGGAAACCCCCAGGGATGCTTGGAACAGCTGAGGATGTGTAGCCAGTGGGGTTATGAGGGGATGAAGGCACTGAGTACCACAGGAAGGGAATAGCAAGTGCCATCTCTCTCTCTCTCTGTCTCCTCCCAGCTGAGCAGCCACAGATGTTCTGTGATGGTGACAGCACAGGACACCTGAGCCCCAGCACAGTGCACAGCTACAGACCAGANTCTCTCTCTCTGTCTCCTCCCAGCTGAGCAGCCACAGATGTTCTGTGATGGTGACAGCACAGGACACCTGAGCCCTAGCACACTGCACAGCTACAGACCAGATCCATCTCTCTTTGCTTTGTTTTCCAGTGGTAGCTCCTGGTTTCTGGCACAAGCTCACTTTCCTCAGAGCACGTGTTGAGGTCATGAAGTGACAGCTCCCATAAATCAGCAGAAGCCAAACACATTAATCCAGGAACAGAAGGAGGTATTCAGCTAGTTTGGCAATTTTTAGCTTAGAAGACTGGTCCAAGGGTTGAAATGCTGCCAGGCTGGAGAATAAACATCACTTTCTGTTCCTTTTAATTTTGTACCAGGGGGTGGTTTGGGGTCTTTGCAGCACAAGATCAAAATTAGGAAGGTGAGGGAGAGATTCAATTTATTTGCACAAGGTTGGGGTGGGCCCCGCTTCAACTCCTGCTTCTTCCAAACATCTCATATGTGATTTCAGATGTGTTTCAGATGACCAGACCTAGTAAAAGGCAAGACCCCCTCAGACTTAGTGACACTGTTGAGTCTGGGGTCAGACACATAACTTTTGAGCATGTGACTTGTACAAAGCTGGGTATCCCTGTCTCCCATTTCAGCTAGATTTTGCACGCCATTTACTGAGGGGACATTGGTTTTGGCCCAGAACACACTACTGCAGGTAGTGCTGCCCTCCTTGAAAGCAGAATGATGCCTGTTGCTTCTGCTGCCTTTTGCATGTCCTTTCACAGAAGAGTCTCTTATCACTTGTGAAATCAAAAGCCAAACAGATTCCACAAAGTAATGTGTTAGTAGGCAGCATTTTGGGTAAGCAGCGCAATAGTTTATGTAAATAAGTGAGAGGTTTTTCCTGTTTATTCTCCTTCCCCATGAAGAAAGCAGGGGTTTCCAAACTAGCAAACTCATCCTGAAGGTCCAGGTTTGCAGGTTTAAGCCCTGAAACTTGATCACAGGTGCTGCTAAACTGGCAGCGTTGACATAGCTCAGCTGCAATCCCTAGGAAGAGTTCAGGATTTAACCAGGGACAGTTGGCTGTTAGGATGTGGGAAGCCTGAATGGAGATGTGGAGATGCCATTAATGGGCAGAAAGCCTACCTAAGGCTGGGGAAGACCTCCTGGCTGTTAAAATTCCCCAGTGAGGATATACCCTAAAAGTGTGTGTGTGTGTCCTTGGGAAAACTGTGACCTAGGAGCAGCTCTGCAGGGCAGAAGTGACAAATTCACATAGGCCTGTGTTAGACTAGGAGAAAAGCAACACCTTAGACTGTAGGTAAGTAAATGACATTAAGTATAATGTAACCCTCACCGTGAGCAGGAACTGCCTAATAGGGTGAGTTACACATTGGTTAACCACAACAATCCTATCTCCATGGAGTATGGAATATTGTTTTGGCTACCACAGCTACCCATGGCTGTGCTTCTTTCAGATAGCACTTCCTGCTACTGGCACGTGTTCAGTCTCAGCAGAGGGTGCAAGGGACCCTCCCTTCCCTGGCTGGGGAGGGCCCATCCCGGGGCCATCTCCATCCCAGGGCCATCTCCATCTTGGGGCCATCTCCATCCCAGGGCCATCTCCATCCTGGGGCCATCTCCATCCCGGGGCCATCTCCATCCTGAGGCCATCCCCACCTGCTGCAGAAATCTGGGAACCAGTGCCTGGGAAAACAACTTGGTTTCCTCTAGCATATTATGGCTCTCATCCCTCCCTGCACAGGACAGGTAGCCAAAACGGCAGCAGTGTTTTCAGCTGCCTGCCTGCTCAGGGGAGGGCTCTGAGCTGGGTGGCGCCTCCTGGACAGCTCTCACTGAGCCAACCCTGCCCCTCATTGCCCATTCCCCTTCCCATGTGTGTCCCTCTCACCAGCAGCAATCGCTCACCATGCCACCCCCTCTGTGTGAGTTCTCTGTCAGCAGCAGCTCTGCCCCATCAATCACCATGTCCCTGCCACGATGGGGCAAACCAGGGCACTGGGGCCAGGTTTCAGCCTGGGCTCCCCGGCTGCTGGGGAAGCACACACACCCCAGCCCTCATCTCTCGCTTCTTCTGCTTTGACAGATTTCCAGAACTATTCCTGTTGCAGACCGGGGATGCTCCTGGATTTCTGGCAGCTTTTCAGTCGGGGGAGTTGTTTTGCACCCGGCTCGAATGATGGGATATGTGTACAGTATCAGGAAAATGTAAATTTTTTATAAAATCTCTACATATGAAGACAAGGTTTCACAACAAGAAGAATGGAAATGAGGTGGCTGGCTGCTGCCTGCTCCCATTCTCTAATTCCAGGAATCCTGTTCCTTGCTAAGAAGAAGGAACACATATTTTAGATTTTACTTTAAACTAAAATAGACCCAGGATATAAGTGGGAGCATGGACTGCTCTCAGTGTCCTTCAGAAAACAAACCCATGAGATTCCAGTAAGAAGTGATGAGGCAGTCCTTCAATTTCCAATAATAAATGCACAGTCCATATAAACATATGGTGCTATTGGGACAGAGATGCAGCAGATATAAATCTTCAGTGGCCGCTCGACTTCACGTTTGGTATGTGCCTTGCATCCACTGACACATCACATCCGGCCAAGGGCCACCATAAATTTTACGAATTTCACATTCTCTTAATCCTTTTTCTTACAAGAACCTGGAGGAATGCAGCATTTTCCCCAGTACATGCCGTGTTGCTATGTATAACTCTGGACCTATCAGGGTGATTTTTGATTTTTTTTTCCCCTGAGATCTTAGAATAGTTCAACCGAGTGAAAAACAAATAATCTTTCATTTCTTTATTTACTGTGTTTAAGTACCAGGGCTGAGAATGTGGAAAGTATCCTAATAATGTAGTCTCAGATCATCCTGGATTCTCATAGATGATTTATCTATGACCAGAAGGACAGCAATTGAGTATCCACTGTGTGATCCATAGGGACTCATAAAAAGTCTTGCCTCACAGAAATTAATGTCTGTGTTCGATCATTCTGCATAAATAACAGACCAGACCCATCAATGCCCTAAATTTGCAGAAATACACCCGTCTGCAGTCACTAATCTAATCTGCAGAAAGGAACGTGTGGGGCCATCCCAGCAGTGCCACTGTGCCCATGGTGAGACCAGGCAAAGGCAAGTGTCTATAATTACCCTGTTCTTCCACACTCACACATTTCCCTATCATTCACCTGTTAGCTGTCACTAAACCAGAGGGTGGGCTTTTTGCAGAAGGAACCTTTGCTTTATTCCTGGCTTGGCACTAGAGGAGCCCATCTCTCCAAGGACGAGCATTGCAATGAGAGTAACAGTGGTGGTTTGAGTCCTGCCTCCCTTCCGCTTGCTTACGTACCCACGCACGTACACACACATCCCCAGACTCCCCAGGGCCCACTAGCAGCCCCTCAGGAGGCTGGATTCTGACCTAACTTATGACAATTTTATAATGACTAACAAAATTTACCTTGGTAGAAATTGCTGCTGATTTATCCATGTGCCAGAAACAGGCTCTGCACTGGCATTGCTGGAGTTAGGGGGGTGTGTGTGTTTATTGTTTCCAGGAGATGAAGAACAGAAACAGGAACCTCAAACACAGGCATGAGAAGCACCAGGGGCAGGCACTTCCAGTGGCACATTGGGAGAGATCCCTGTGCCAGCCTGCCTAGCTCATCCCAGATTCTGTTGGATGCTGGTCACACTCCTGCTTCTCCTGTTTCTGCCAGGAGGCCAGGGTGGGCACAGACCTGGCACCCCCCATTTCCATTCATTTCACTTCCAAGGCAGAAGGGATTTTTCACATCAGGGTTATTTTTGCAGCTATAGGGATATTTTTCCCCCAGTGACACACTGTGATTTGCTCATGCCCGGAAGAAGTAAGGACCAGGTTTGCCACAGGTTTCCCTGGGGCAGAAGGATGTAAACCAGGGATGGGAAAAGCTAATGGCTTAAGGAAAATAAGGGAAAAGACTACATCTCAGTGGCACGTACCAGGCCAGCAAGGTGAGACCCTCAGGCTGTGTCTGCCTGATTTTCAGGAAAGGTGAAGGCACTGGAAATTGAAATTGGGGTAGCTGAATGAGGAGGTAGAGCCTCTGGCCATTGCCTTGAGGTATCCTGTGGAGGAAGAACAAAGATTTCCTACAGCCTGATCCTTCACTCCAGGCGCTTCCCAGCAGGGAGATGACACAGCTTCCTCCCCTAGGGCAGAGTGAAAGGCTCCAGTCATGCCAAGAGGCCACAGGTGGCTTCACATGCCACGAATGTGTCACCAGGTCTCATGGAGGGTTTCACACCCCAACCACTCCCCCTGCCAGACACAGACCCCACTGCAGCCATACCTGTAATGGAGCAAGGTGAGGAGCACCAGAGAGCCCAGGCTCCCCCAGCACCTCTCCAGATCTTCACCCCAGAGCAGAACACTGCTAGAAAGGTCCCAGCTCAATGCATGAAAACCAGACAGCCACAGCCTGAGGGCCTCCTCTTGCTGGCCTGTTATGTGTCACTGAGGAGCAGCTCCCCATTCACCCCAGCACGTCTCAGGAGAAATTCTACCATTACTGACTAATTAGGAGCAGATGGGACTTACTCCAATCAAACTGAGGAATCCCATGAGGCAAGTTCTCAGTGCTGTAAGAGTAGGTCAGCTATACAGAGGAATATGCAAAATTTCTGATTGGGAAAGGAAAGTTGAGAAGAAATAAGATCACTTACTCCTGCATCAGAGCATAAAATGAGCTCTTTCTTCTTCCTTTCTCTTGTGTGTAAAAAGTTTTAGATGCACTTATCTGTAGGAATATAATTCTGCTTGAATGCCTTCTGCTTTGTCTGTTTCCCAATCTAGATGGAACAAATTAATTTTAGAAGCCCACAAAGAACCTTTATCAACTAAAACATCCTCAGTGTTCTGAGATAAGGATTTATTCCAGTAGTTTCCAAACTGTCTTGCTGCCCCTCCCCAGCGTGGGGGTTTCTGGACTCTAAGATTTGGTCATAAATTGTGCAAGTGCTCCCAGCATTTTTAATTAATGTAAAATTTGCATTTTAATGAAGGGGGTGATGGAGCCTTCCAGCAACAGAAACAATTACATATCAACCTGATGAAATTTCAGCAGGATTGCTGCAGTGAGCATGTTTAGATGGGTTTTGATGGATTCATCTGTGGTGTCCCAGCTCTGCCCACACTAAATGAGCAGAGGTGCAATACCCTGGAGCAAACACCCCAAGAAAGCTCAGCAGATCCACCCACCTCTTGGGATTTGCTCAAGGAGCAGAGAGAGGAATGAAAGGAGCTGAGGTGTTTTTCCTTTGTTCCCAGTTCTAGGTCCTGGATGCTCTCAGAGAAGATCCAGGGGTGACCTTTCCCTAACACTGGGAGTATGAGAGAAGATATTCTAAACTGTTTTGTGCTTTTGCAGATTTTCTGCCCTAAGCAGGGTCAAATGGCAGTTTGGCTTGGTTTCTCAGTTCAAATCAGCATGAGATATAGAAAGTTATTTTCACTGCTTCTACAAACTCTTCATCCTGTAAAACAGTTTTCCCTTTTTCCAATTGATGATGATCTGCATAGCTGCATTTCAATTTGCAGGTCCTGCTTGAAAATCTCCATTGCTTGGCAGTGCACCAAGAGGACAATTGTTGGAGTGTTTTTCATCTCAGGGAGCTTGTCTCAGCATGCATTCCTCAGTGCAGGGCCAAGGCACTAGAAAATGTTTTGCATCCAGGAATTATTTATAAAGCAAAGAGGAAGTTTAAGATGACAGGAAACATTAAGACTTTCCAGCCTGTTGAACAGAGGGAAACATAATACGGTTTCCTAGCAGGTCTTGCTGGTTCACAAGATATTTTATACATTTCCTCTCTCCGGATGCTATACAGTAAGTAACAAATGAGTGGCCTGGAATTGTTTTATTTTGCTGGGGTTATTTCATTTAGACAGGGATAAACAAAATCCCAGTCAAGCTGAGAATTCATTTCAGATCTTCTCAATGCAAATTCAGTCTTATTTTGTTCTCCCCAACACATCGACCCCAACCAGAGCATGAGCTGCACTTATGCCCAAGCCCTTAGGAACAGCAGAGCAGATGTAGTGTCACAAGTGGCTCTGGATCAATATATCTGATTGCCTCTATCTTATTATGAAGTTAAACACAGGGAACAGGATCTCCCCAAGTACTGATTAATATCCTGACCACTAACTACCACAATAGAAAGGGACATAACCAGCAAGGGGTGTGGAAGCAGGACATTTTATCTGCACATCACATCAGGAAAGTTTTTTGGTAAATCTCCTAAAATGATACCAGGGTGAGGTTTATACTGTAACTTCTGGAAGCAAGAGAATCAGGCAGATTTAGCCAACCACAGTAATGGAGTTTTCCTAGACCAGCCTTTGAGAAGACCTTTAACTCCTGGCTGTACTGCATTTGCTAAAAACTCAGCTCCTCTTAGTCTAAATAACAGCTGTCCCCACCCTCATTTCTGTGGTCTTGACCTTGTGTGCAGCCTGTGTGGTTATGCTGGTATTATCTGATTCATTCCTCTGTGCTTTCAGTGCCTTGTCTGCTCACTCACCCCTTGTTTTTCCACTGCTGGGATCGAGGTGCATTGTGCTGTCAAATGCCATCTTGAGCAAACCTGCCTGCCACACATAATCTGTACCTCGCAAATCCTTCCTAAATGGGGATTTGCACAGCAAGTAAGAGCATGCAAATTATGCCTTAGGTTTTAGCTTTTATATTTCAGATCCTGTGCTGTTTTAGTGGGTGGCTTTAGGTTTCATATTTCAACTGCTACTGAATTCTCTTCACAGAGTAGAGAGACAAAACAATTCCTTCTCCAGCTCGATACCAAGGACAACTTTCAGGCCCAAGAACAAAAACAGTGGTGAAGTGAGAAGAAAAAGCCAGGAGGATGGAGCTTCATAACCTGAAACTGTGGTTGGACAATTGATTCTAATATGCCAATGGACCAGAAATTACAAAAGTGTGGGACCTCGTGGTCAGGCGTCCATTTTGTGACCGTTTTGGGGCATGGTCCAGCTGGCCTCTTGTGTGGCCCAGGTGTACCCATTGAGGCCTTTTAATAAATATCTACTTTATCCTCTTGCTCTGTCTAGTCTCTGTTCCAGGTCAGCCTCCAGAAGGCAACACAAGGAAGGCAGCATGGGCACATGCAAACAGAAGAACACCCCTGAACTGCAGCCAGGTCATTACAGAAAGGGAGGCAGCTGGCCTGGGCATTATATTATGCTTAAGTCTCACATTAGGTACTCGAGTGTTGATTCTTTATTCTGGGATCTGTATCTAGGGCATCCTTGATCCGTACTGGGTACTCACTTTTTCCATTCTTCTTATTCTATTCGTATGGGCAAAGAACATTTTGCTACTTTATATTTGTCAGGTCTAACTCATTTCTCCACTCAGCAGTTCCCATTTTACATCTGCTTTTCCCTACCTCTGACACAGCTATATCTATTTGTCATCTTTTATTTTCTTTTTCTCTACTGAACCTCATTAGCCGTATACTTACCCTAGCATTGCCCTTCCCTGTGTATTTTTCTTCTTTGGAATACAATATCTGGATAGGTTTAATAGCTGTGCCTAA
The DNA here is from genome assembly GCA_013397295.1 of Polioptila caerulea. Taxonomy (NCBI): domain Eukaryota; kingdom Metazoa; phylum Chordata; class Aves; order Passeriformes; family Certhiidae; genus Polioptila; species Polioptila caerulea. The sequence goes on along the minus strand of VYXF01005284.1, from coordinate 369,622 downwards.
AGAAATCCATCTTTTCCACTCTCCAGGCTCTGAGCTTCTCAGAGCAGGAGACTTTGTTAGTCACTTTAATTATTCAAAATCCACCCCACAGAATACTGGCAGCCCTGGCAAAGGATGTACTTGTGTTTATTCTTCATGTAGCATAAATTAGACCCACTCACAGTCACGCAAGCTGAGGCCATTTCTTAAAGCTACTTTTTTTCTCAGCCACAGCATGACCAATGTTAGGTACTGAAAATCAGGAGTCAGTGTCTCATGTCTGGTCATTAGTCAATTAAATCCAAAACAGACACCAAGAAATAGTGCAGCTTCTTAAGTCCTAACACAGTCCTTGTGTCGAAATTAAAAAAAAAAAAAAGAAAAAAAAAAAGAAAAGAAGGGAAAATTTCCTGCCTGTCCTCCTGAGAAGCAGCAGATACACTGAAGCATGAAACCAAATTCTTCAGTCTAACTTGCAGATTTATAAATTTCTGTGAGTTTATTATATTATTTGCTACTTGACCCTGTTACTCCCCATTGGCCTCAAATGCCAGGTGCCTCTAAAGTAGAGGAATTCTTCTAATCTCAAAACTAATTATGCAATGGGATCCTTGAACTTATTCTGTCCTCATGGGCTGTAGAAAAAAATACAAGACAATTTATTACTGCACATTTCTTGGCATTAGGGGGTTCTTTGAAATCTTGTAGAGATTTTTCAGTTTGGCAGTGTAGGAGAACATATTTCTTACAATAGGCAATAAATGAATGTGAAAATAACTGATTTCTGCAAAGATCTGGTCATTGTTTTCCAGCTTTGTGCTTGAGAATTTGAAGAAACATTTAAGGTGATGGACACTCACAAAATTACTCACTAAGAAAAACATGTATAAAGTATAATTTTTAAATTATCTGCTTTCCTGAAGAGTCAAGGGAGGGCAGTTTTTGTGAAATGTTATAAATATCTGTGCCTCACACATATAAAATCCAACCTTGACAAAGACAGCCTGTAATTGCCACTAGCACCAGAGATAATATGATCTACTTATCATGCATATAATGTGTTTGTTTGGCTTACAAAGAATGTGCTACATTTAGAGGAGCAACTCTACTCGGGGCTGAAAGTTGGCTTTCAATCTGTGAACCCCCACCAACAATAAAACTTCTTAGGGATAAACTCTAATTTAATGTATCACTCTATACACACAGACTTAGAATTCACTATTAACCCTTCTGAGAAGAAAGGATATTTTTAAACCAAAGTAAGGAAAAGTGACCGTCTGATCTTGTTACCTGATGAAAAGAGGAAAATAGAGATGTAAGACATTTTGTGAAACAGTAGATTTGCCCCTTAATATGAAGTTTCAGTTATTTCAGTGTATTCATCATAAGATACATGAGATAACATTGATCTGCTTGAATTTTATCTTTTTTTTTTAGTTGTAGACAATTTATCTTGCTGTTGTATGTACAAATCCTTTTCCTTCCTGGTGGGACATAATGCTACAGAGAAACGCCCAGGTTCAAAAGTTTTGACATTTCTGTGGGACTCTTACAACTGCCTTTTGACATTTCTCTCCCAAAAACTCATTAATGCAGAGCCTACAGCTCAGCTTCTTCTCAGTAAATAACCCCTGGCTGAAAAGGACAGTCTTTCTCAGGTGCACACAGGCCAGCCCAGCAGTCTGTGCAACCTCTCTGGACACCCTGCCACAGGGCTCCAGGGTGGAAATCTCTTCTCCATGTGTTTGGACCTCTCAGGATCATTTTGTGACCACTGTCTCTCTTCTTGCTGCTGCACACCCCCAAGAAGAGGACAGCTCTGCCTCCTCCAGCAGACACTGGCAGGTTGCCATCAGGCTTCCCAAAAAAATTTCTTTTTTCCCAGACTGAAAATGCCCACACCCCTTAGTATCTCACAGTGCAAGTTCTCTGGCTGTGGTCCCTCACTAATGGCACTGGGGACACTTAGATGTAAAATGTTCCTTGGCTATGCTCCTAAAGAATCTTCCAGAAAGCTTCAAATCCCAAATTTGCTTAAAATGAAGAGTTCTTTAAATGCAGGACACTGAAATATTTATTTTTTATGACTAAATCACATAATATTCTGGTTAGGTGGCAGTGTATGCAAGCTATTTTTGTGGGTAGATGTCAATAATGATTAAGAAGAAAAGCTAACATATCCCACTGCAAAATATGTTCGAGCAGGAAAAATTAGGTTTTCCAGGCTTATATGTATTTCTGAAAAACAAAAAATGCTTGCTTTAAAATTAAAAACTGGAATTAAAAAGAATTTCAAACAAACATTATAACTCAAATTTGCAACTATAAAAAGCAAGTCAGTTTTCAGTTATCATTAATGTAGGAGCGTTTTTTCCCCCACTAATAGGCAAACTACTTCTTTGGGGAAAAACAATTCTAATGCACTTTTTTGAATAATATTCATGGTAAAAAGGTAGGGTTTTTTTCCAGCTAGCTTGTACAGAAGACATGATCACTCCCACTGCATGTCATAAATTTGCACAGTGGAGCACTCTTGGCAGTCTTCTGATGGGACCATTTTTTAAACTATAATAAGTAGATCTCCTCAGCCTCTCCTCCAGTCTTGTCATAAATCTATCACACCAGCCCCTGGCTTTCCATTTCAGCCCACACACACCTGCCTCATCCCCTTATACTTTCTCTAACATTAATTGTGCAGAGCAGCTTCTCTCTCGAGGATCTCACAGCTTGGGTGTGCAGCCCCATCCCTGCCTGCCTCTCAGTACTGCTGCTCAGCTCCTCTTCCCATGAGCAGGGAAAGTGCCAGGGAGGTCGTGCTGGCCAAGCATTGTGAGAGGCAGCACAAATTGCACACAAAGATCTTCTTCAGGTGAGGTCCCCATGGCAAGGAAGCTGTCCTGAAAGGAGCAGAGGCAGTTAAAGCAGCTGGTGTTCCTCAACCTTGCCCAAGACAGGAATGCAAGACCAAGATCATCACCTTGTACAGATCTGGCAAGAGTTTCAGCACTTTCCACATTTGAACTGGAGGCCAAAACCCTTTCACTGCCGTGCTCCTTTTGGATCAAAACAGAGCCCACCCCCCAGTTCCTCTGCCAAATTCACCTTCAAAACTTCTTACAATATTATCTGTTCCTTTTTCTGAGTCTGGACACACCATGCAATAGGTGCAATAAATCATGTAGCTCGTACTGAGGTACCCAAACTGAATAGACAACTCTCAGAGTGGAATTATGGCCTTGTACCTATTTCAATCACCATGCCTTCTTTGGAGCATGGCCAAAACCTACCATCAGAAGTCACATGCAGAAATGTTTCATTTTCTGAGGATTGCTCTCACACCTCCAGCACAGCTGACACCACAGTCCTGTGTAAACTCCTGCCTCCCCAGCCCTGTCACATCCCAGCCTTCCTGGCTCCCACAGCCAGAGCCTTTGTGCAGTTCCATTGCAGAGCCCAGCTATGCCACAACTGCACCCCCAGCTCCTACAGATTTTCTGCACTAGATTCAAGACCTGGAGAGCTGTAGTACCTACTGCCTCACCTTCCCATGCCCCAGCTGAGCCAACTCTCTGCACTGCCACATCTGCTGGGCCCCAGGAGCCGCAGCACTGCAGAGTCCCCAAACCACATCCACACATGGCCAAGCCCTGCAGGCAGGTCCATGGGGCCAGTTCTGTGGCACTGTGATCTCACTGTGCTCACAATCCATGTGCCAACTCCAGCCCTTTGGCACAACAAAGAAGCCACCATTATTCACCTGCAGCCAGAAACCAAAGGCACTTTGCAGGAAGCTCAAAGAGGGAACCATGCAGAAGCTCATCCTCTCCCTGGGAACCATGCAGCAGAGGCTTTCAGTGAGGGCTTCAGGGTGAGAGTGAGCAATGTGCAGCAGACTCTGCCTCTTGCCACTGCCTTTGCCCAGGCACATCACCCAACATCCTCAAGACTCTTTGTGAAAGATCCTAGAGAAGGCACCTCAGCTGGTCATGAGCCCAGTGTACTGACCCTGTGGCAGAAAATGAACAAGAAATCCAACTCTTGACCAGCCCATGAGTTCACTCTGAGCTCTTTGTGGGAGTCATTCCTCTAGACTGCAACAGTAGCATCTCCTCTGCCCTGAGTCAGGCTCCCACAGCAGCACAGATGAATCACATCCTCAAACAGCTTTTCTCTGTTCTCTTCACTGGGAGTCCCAGACAGCTGGCTCTAAAACAGGCAACAACTCTGCAGATGTCCATGCTCAGACATTTGGCTTTCCTACTCTGGGCCAGCTGCTGGTGAGAAGCAGATCCCTTCAGCATTTCTAGAGCTGCCTGAAGGAGAACACTGAAGTTTTTCTCCTGAAAGGAGGCATACAGGACTCGGCTTCAGCTCTGTGCTATGTCCTCTGCAATACTTTTCCCTTGCTTCTTCTGCTTCTGCACCACAGTAGAACAAGCAGAAGTGACAGTGCTCTAAATGGGAGGATTCCTTCAGAGGTGGAGTCAATACCCTGATCAGAAAAATCAAAAGGCCATCTAAATTACTAAGTACTTTTTTATCACTCTGTAGCCTTGGAATTGGGAGAGGAGATGAGGAAGATACTTTTGAGCCCCTCTCCTCATTTTCCAGCTCCCTAGGTTGTTGTTTATGAAACCCAGCTGAATCCCAAGCTTCAGATTTTCAGGAAAAATTAGGATATTTTAATACCAACATTTTCCATGCAACTTGGTAAATACTTCACTTTTAAAGTTTGGGTCATCTGCTGTGTCCTGCAGGTGGCCAGAGCTCAGGACCCTGGTTTCTCTGTGGTACCTTGTCAGCAGCCACGGGGCTGATTTTCCCTTTTCCCTTCACATGCCACCCCATTTGAATCCATGTCCTCTAGGAATGAGTTTCTCATTTTGCAGTGCCTTGGCCTCTGAGCGTTTATTTGAACAGACAGCTGCAGCTGGGGATTTTTGTCTCTGCACAGACTTTGAACAGCTGCTTGTGGTTCCACCCAGCCCAGCTCCCACCCTCTGGTGGGAAGCACTTCAGGCTGGGAGGAATGAAACAGCAGCAATGCTCCGGGTGTCCTGGATCTGCAGTGGGAGCAGGACACAGCAGAGCCAGGCAGAGCAAGGTCAGCAGAGAACCAGCTGATGAATTGTACAGGCCAAATGTGGAGCTCCCCAAATGTCATCAATGAAAAATGAGGCTTTTTATAAAACAAATGGAAGATGACTCTGGCTGGGGAAGGGCTGATGACATGGGAAGCAGTTTTGTGCACCTCGGCTGCTCCTCTTCTCTGTGTGTGTCAGGCCCAGGGGAGCGTCACTGAGGTGGACGTGCTCTTATTACCCAGATATGTTCATGGCATTTGTAGATGGGCATTGAGCACAGAGGATGGCATCAGTATAAGAAACTTTTACAACTTGGAACTGAGGAGTCCCAGGAGACTCTGCAAATTCAAACTATGCTCTTCCAAGGATGTGGCCTCTTACTGCCTTAATCCCAGTGGTTGAGCTGCCAATAAACAGTCCTGCTCTTCCACTATCACACCCCTGCAGTCTTTTTCTCCCTTCTCATCAGTTTTGCTGTGTGACCCTGGAAGTTTTGTGGAATGGCTTTTCTGATCTGACTGGAAAATAGGTTTAGTTCAGGTTTTAGGGTTTTTTGGCTGGGCTGATTTTCTAGCTTGATCACTGACCTGACCTGATATACTGAACAGGCGCAAGGGCACAGAGGTGATCCAAGGAATGGAGTTTAAAACACATGAAAAGAGAACATGTCTGTACAAACAAGGTCAAGGAGCAGACAAGATCTCATGGTTACAACCTGGCACAGTTGCATTTTCCATGCAGTGCCTCACAGTGTGTCAATTTGCTGATGGTGCTGCTGCAGCAGAGGTTCATGATTCTGCAGGAGAAGACTTTCTCTCAGAGAACGATCTTGCAGACAAGCCTGAGCCTGGACTTCAATCTTTCTCTGAAGAAATGTAAAATCTGAATTGCTCTGAAGGGAGTGAGATCACCTGGATTTCTTGCAAGCGTGATCCCAGACACACCAAGATTTTTTTCCCTCTGTCCAAAAACCAGTAGAAGAAATTCAAACATCTCTGTGCTTAAGCAGAAGGCTGCAGTAACACATCTTCAGAGTAAGCTGTTGTTCAGATGCTGTCCTTATCATGGAAAAAAATCAACAATGGTTTTCTCTCCTCTCCCACCTGCCCAACAGGTCTTCAAAGAGACACACACCTAGGATCAAAATTTTGTGTTGCAAAGAGCACGGTGATTTGAATCATCCTGAAATTTCATGTCTTCACAAAAGTAATGTTCTCTCATTTTTGCTAAGATGTAATTTCTAAATTTTAAACTGTGATATCCAACACTGCATTGAAAAAACAAATAAAAAATCCCACTTCAAAAAAAAATATTAAAAAGATGTTTTATTGTGAAATTATTTTGAAGCCAGACATATCTACATAATGTGAATCTTCTCTTTTGAAGTAAAATTTCAGGCTAAATCAACATGACTTTACAGTGTATTTTCATAGCAAGTGACTCTTTACAAACACAAAATAATTTCTCAGCAAGTTACACACCAAAACTCAGGAATGTGGGAAATCCAGATCAGGAGCAAGCTGAGAGTGTGCCTACTTGGTTCTTTGTTAATTAAGATGGATTAAGTCTTTGCTGTGGATTGGAGATTTCTCAAAGTTGGGGCAGCAAGGTGTTGTCTCTGGTGAGATTAGGAAACCTTTGTTTTCGTTTCCACTGCTAGTACCCCAGACAATATAAATGTGCAGAATGTGATCTAGTAAAAGCTTTCAGTCTCAGCTGAGGCTTTGCATTCCAGCTGTCAGGTTTTCACTTGTTTACCTTGGAGCCTGGCTTCAAGGCATATGATAGAAGAGATAATTGGAGTGGAGCGGCTGCCAGCAAGAGAAAAAAAATGTTTCAATAAAAAGTATTTTATTCTGCTATGGATACTTATATGAACAAATGGCACCCTTGGGTACAAACCAGAAATAATCCTAAGCATTTCTCTCCCTCCCTCCCTCTCTCCCCACACCTCCCCTGCAGCAGGTTTCATACCACACACAACATCGCTGCTCACAGATTCTATCGGTGTCTCACTGCAATGGGCCCCAGGAGCTTTCAGAGCCAGGATTGCTGTGCTGTTCCAAAGGCACTGTGGAACAGGGAGTTCAGGAGCTGAAACTGAGCAGGCACTGGGGGTGTCCCTCTCACAGGCACCTTCTTCCTCTCTTCATTTTCCCTGGTCTTTGCTGTTGCATACTTGCCTCGGGGAAAGGCTGAGCCCTAGGGCTGCCCCATCTTTGAGATGTACCTGACACCAGCCCCCAGCCCTCGCCCACCCCCTGGATCAGGAGGGTTTGCTTCTGTGATTTTTCCAGTGCAGAGATAAGAATAAACCCTGAAACAGTAACAGGACCTCACATTTTGAACTCTGATTACCTCCCTCCAACAACCCAAATCTGGCTTTTACAAGAGACAAAAGGTTTTCAGGTTGTCCAGGCCCAACCTTTGAAAACATGTTCAAAATCAAGTAACCTTCGTATTTATAAATATCACCTCCCTAATAGCACAAAACCTTCTGGAGTAGGAAGTTCTGTGTTTACGTACTGGCCCTGTTATCAGAAAGTCAGAAACCCAAAGTCTGACTGCAACAGCCGTCAGAAGTTCTCAGGGAAAATATCTCAAAGCTATGTATGGCTCATATTGAATTTTGCTGTTCAGCCCTGCCTCCCTGTGCCCCCTCGGCAGTTAAGGACGTAAATTGGATAAACTGTTTCAACTGGCCCTTCAAATCAACTAACTAGCTCTCTAGCAAGTCATTAAATTAGCATGGCAGATGAGAAATCCTTGTCACTGCACGTTTTCATTATTTATTACCTCCTAAGGGAACTTGAACTCCAGTGAAGATGTAGCCAGTTAAACCAACGACTGAAAGCCCATGTGAGCATCTCGTGTATCACAGCCATGATGGGAACTGGGATACTGAGAGTGGTGAGCACCACCCCCAGCCAAGCTGGTTTTGCCATCTCTAGTTGGGAGCTGCTGCCTCTGTGCCAGACAAGGTGCTGGAGTGTGGCTCCATGCCCAGTCCTGGGCTGCTGGATGAAGGATGTCCCTGGGGCTAAAGCTGTGCACATGGTAGGACCAGCTCCTGACTTGGGGAGTGACACTGCACCACCTTCCCACACCCCAACAGCATTTTGGAGCTGTTAATGGCTCTCCTGCACCTGCAGGGGTTGATGGGTCAGCTGCAGCCAAAAAGGTGATTTTTTTTCAGTCTGCTCAGCTCCCTCACCTCGCTCCCTGCCCGAGCACCTAGCCTGGCACAGGCAGCCCTGGTTTAGAAAGGTTTAAGATGCTGTGGCCTTTGCCATCATGATTGCTATGCTGTAATTTGAAAGCCTGATCTGTCCTCCCTGGTCAAGTCCTGCATGGGCCAGGAAGCCTGCCCTTGATGACTTTGTGGGAAGCCAGAACCCACCACTTCTGCCTGAATCCTCATCTTCATTTGTCTGCTTTCTTGTTCTAAAGCACTGCATCTATCTTTGCAAAGGCAATGTTAAACCCTTTAGGCTCCTCATTTGAACATGGCTCTGCATGTCAGTGTCTTCACTGATAAATTCATGTATGAATTTCCAGTTCTTTTACACCTATCCTTCTCACCTTGTCCTAACAAGAGTGATTAATGATCCCAATATGATCATGCCCTTCTTAAGTTATAAATGACTTTTACATCAAGTATGCAAAGATCTGGGGAATGCACAGGCCAGTGTCCTATTGCACATTGCAAAACAATGACAAAAATAAACTAAGGCTGCTCTTTTTCACCAACTATCCAAGTCAACAAAGTTTCCTTAATTAGACTGTTTGGTATGATGTTTGCTTCTTAGCAAGAGGAAGTTAAAAAAAATGAAGCCTCTGAACACCAATGGTGAGTATAAATTCTGTTTTTCTTAATATTGTTGTTATTTTCCGGCCACATTTTTTACTACTGAACACTTCCTGTGCAGGATTTCCACCAGACTTCTTACGTGTACTTGCCCCACTATGCAGCTAAGTTCATCCTTCACTGAAGACAGATACTCTCACACAGAGACAATCTGGTTTTTAAAATGCATGTGGTGCTGTAGCAAAAGCGCATCTGGATGTTCTTGAGGGAGCTATGCACCAAAGGCCTAAATATTTCAGAAATATTGCAAATTCCTTTAATTTCATATTTTGATATTCAATAGGCAGGGTCTGCTGCCAGTGACATGTGCATAAATGCTGAATTGACCCCTCAGTGCTGCTTTGATTTCACTGATTTGCTGGAACATGATGTTTGCGTAAGCAGTGGAAAAGAGTGTCAATGCATTTTGATTTATGCCAGATTTTTACTGCTTTCATTAATGCCATGCTGTGGCTTACCCTCTGGAATGACTGGGAGCTGATGGTGCTATGGGCTTCTTTGGAAGTATCTTAATGCCTCACCATGGGCTCTCCCAGGCCTGGGAAGGGGCAGTTGGCTTTCTTAGATCCCAGCCCAAACTGTACCACAGAGTGTCCTCTTTGCTTTTTGGGCCATCATTTGGGATATGGGCCTTGGGAAAATGCAATGTTTCTCAAAATTCCTCAAAGTCAAGCCCAGTGTGAGGCACTCTCAGAAAGCATTTCAAATAAGTAAAGCATGAGCTTTAAGGGTGTCAAAACAGCCCTTTGCCAGGAACTGCAACAAAAAAATTACTCCTGCAGCTGGCTGGTCCCAAGTAGATGCAGCAGGAAATGCACGAAAATGCAGAGCCCCTGGTGACACCTGAAGGGACTTGCCAGGGTGCTGCCTGCACCAGGCTGGCTCCTGAGGTACAAAGAGCCTGTCAGCTCACTGCTACTCAGAAACCCAAAACCGGGAACCCCAAACAAGCACAAAGCAGCAAAGCAGCAAGGAAGAAAGCTCATTCCCACTTTATCCAAGCAGAGCCAGTTGTTGGTGAGCCCAAAGGGACAGCAGAAATGGCTCCAAGACTGGGATCTCAATTTGTCAGCTCAGACTATCTGTGCATAAACCCCACGAAGCAGGGAGCGTTCCTGCATGGTGCTGGGGGGCTGCTTGGCCTGCTCAGCCACCAAAGTGCCTGCCAGGGTTTCTGAACACACTTTCCTTTGGCAAAATGAGTTTGCACATGCCAAGGCTGAGCCCCAAGCCTGGCATGGTGCTGTGCTGGTCAGGCACCCTGACCCCTCATGGGGGTGGTAACAAAAGCCACCTGCTCTTAGGGGAGAAAGGCTAAACCACAAGTTCAGAAGGACATAAGGGCTTGAGTAGGAAGGGTCAAGCCTTTTTAAGTGATCAGATCAGACAGAAGCAATACTAATAAAAGGCCAGACACTGGTAGGTTTAAAGCCACTCTGTAAAGACTTGCTAATTTGGATGGGTGCAAGGGAGAACCCTGCTACAGTAGGGTTTGAGGGGACACTCCAGGCTTAGACTCTGACACTTAAGGCTTTCAGGTCTCCTTTAGGCAAGGAGGGGAGGCTGGATGACGTTCTCTCCATGGGTCCTTTCCAATCTGAATTATTCCCTGAGTCTGGGAACATGTTCTAAATGTGCAGAAGAACTTCCTAAAGTTTCTGAAGTTTCTAGAGAAACTGATGGGTTAAGAAACACTTAACCCATCAGTTTCTGTGCTTTCTGGTGAGTGTCCTTTGCTGAGACTGAAAATATCTCAGTTCAGTTGCTGGCACTGCCTCAGACTTTCTGGGTGATCCTGAAAACAAAAACAGTCAGACTAAGGAACAGAGCATCCTTTCTTTGCCAGGAGCCAAAACAGGTGCTGGGTAAACTGCTGAACCACTAATCCCTATGCTACACTTTTAGTGCCCAAATGTTCAGGGATGAGAGCAACCCTCTCTTCCTTCTGCTTTTTGCCTGTCTCTGGAGCAGAGCCCTGTTTTGTCTCCGTGATTTTAAGTGATCCAACACAAGAAGACTCCAGTCTCACCAAGCCCTTGTTGCACTCAGCTGCAAACTCCTCTCTCCTCTGATTGCCCACAGGCACAGCACCATGAAAACATTGCCTTCTGTCACTTAATCTGTCACTGAAGAGCAAGTCCTGGAGGATAAATTCAAAGACTGCTTGCTCTTTTTTTTTTTTATGCAATTCAGAAACATGTTTCCACTTCTCTTTGGTTTTGAAGATAATTTTACAAAGAGAGCTAGCACACAAGTCAAAAAGACAGCAGTTTCCTCTTTGCAGTTGCATAATGTCAATCACACCCTCCTGCCTGAGCTTTGTCCTCCTGCCTGGCCTACCTGTAGTGTAGGATGTACTAAGGATGGGAAAAGGATTGGACACAATATAATAAATCCTCTGGCACAACTCAACTGCCCTCACTCAGCACAGAGCACCTGTGCCAGGCAAAGTGCAAACTCTTCTTCCACCAGAGCCTGCAGAGACAGGGGTTAGTTTGTTGTGATTTAGAGAATCCAAAGGTTTGTGCCAAATGCTAAACCCAACACTTGTGTTGTCACTGATACCATTGCAGGAGGGCGCCAGAGGCATCAAGCAGTAAATTCAAGAGAATTAAAACCATCTGCTGCCCAGGACTGCCAGCCCACATCTCCCTGCAGAGTCTTTTGAGGCAAGCAGTTCCAATATCCAAGTTAAATTTCCTTGAAAGCCACCTAAACCCAGCCAGCAATGCTGTCCCTCTTGCACAGAGCAGGAGATAAAAGCCAACTGGAGCAACAATTTTACTCGAAATTCTAGATTTTTCTAGGACACTTCTACAAAGTCTTGAATTGGAAGGGACTTTAAAGATCATCTACCTCCAAAGCCCTTGCCACGATCAGGGACATCACCCACTAGATCAGGTTGCTCAAGGCCCCATCCAACCTGGCCCTCTAAATCTTTGCAGAGTAGTCAGCTGTATGTTCATGATCAGTGAATGCAGACATAGCTATATAGACACATCTTTTGGCTGGATTGGAGTTCTCACATTGGCTGAACACCCGCCCTATGAAGTCTCCCATGCAACTGGCATCCATGTGAGTCTAATTTTCACAGCCTTGTGGGTAATGCTCTGGATTCAGCATCTGAGATTCCAAAAGTGGACAAAATGTGACCAGAGACAGTGACAACACAGTCCCTTACAAAGGGATGGGAAAGAGGTCTGATTTATTATTTATAATCTAGAGGCAAACACCATCAAGAGGTCAATAAAATCATTTTTCAGTGGACTGCATAAAGCTGAAAGAAGTGTCATCTCAGTCTCTTTAAATTCCTGTGAGCTGAAAGTGCTCCCATCTCAGCAGCAGTTTTCTCCAGAAGCCAGCTAGTGCTTTCAGTGCCTTTTGCCAATAGCAGCTATAATTACATTAAAAGGATGATTTGCAGAAGCAGAAGGAGGAGAACATGTGCAGAGCAATGTTACACAACATTGTAAGGAGTTTGCACACTTCTGTTGTTCCAGCAAAGCACTTACAATGACACTCACATACTCCTATTTTCTCCCTGTATTTTGGAGATAAGATGATTTCAAATTCTTTTGTGGGATTATCTGATAGATGCAGAACTTTGACTCATTGCAACCGTTCAAGGAGAGCTCGATGACCCCAAAACAACTCTCTGCTATGAATGGCCATTGTGATCCCATAAAAACAATGGCACAGGATGTCACACATCCTTTCCTGAGCTTCAGAGAGAGATGCTCAAATACAAGAACTTAAAAATGAAACAATATTTCTATGAAGTGGAAGTGACTGCAGTCTGTGCTGCCACTTCTCTTGGGTTTAAGAACATTTACCTCCGAATGCCATCCCTTCTCCCCAAGCCTGAGCTGTAATTAGAATTCTACCTTTTAATCTGAGTACAATTTGTATGCTTAATAGGGCATCCAGCAGCAATAATGACAGTAATTGCAAATGTTTTCAGCATTCAGAACTAAAGAAAAATACACTAAAGATGAAAAACGTGATCACTCAAGAATTTTTTGAAACAACACAGGCAGAAATGGGCAAGTTTGCACGGCTATAAATATCACCAGCACAGAGCTTACATTATTTAGGGCACATGTGTGATGAGCGCTCTTCTGAAAGACTCTGGGCAGCGATAAAACTTGAGAGCACAAGCGACCTGGGAAATATCAAAATATTATAATCTGCTTTGGAGACACACTGCTTTTCTTTATGGCTTGCAAAAATATACTCAAGATTCCAGCTGCACTCTGCTGCAGGAGCGCCTGTTTATGGCAAATGTGGAGTGCAGGGGGAAGTATTGCTAAAGAAGTTGGCAATGGATCAGCATGAGCAACTTGGTAGCAAGTTACTTTAATGGCATTGTATATCCTGTCCTGAGAGTCATGGTGAAACCTCTCAGGGAACAGTTTGTAACAACCACCTTCCAATCATCCCACATGTATCATCAGGATCCAAAACACATGCAGCGTGGACACAAGACAAACTGGTAGGGATCTTGGTTGTCACAAATTGTTCCTTGGGTCCTTAGGAGAAATTCTGCTTGAATTTGGCAATGTCTTGAACACAAACTGTTCCCAATAAGCCATCAGGAGACCTGAAGTACTCTGTTTTTTTCATCTGCCCTCCAAAGAACAGGAGGACAAACTGAATATGTCTAAATGACAAAGTACTGCAGCTCATCTCCTTATTTTATTATTTTTCATTTATCCATTAACCATTTCTACGAGTAGCTCCTCTCAGACACTAATAAACTTGTACCATAATAAAACTGTGAGGGTTCCCTTTTTTTTCAACCTGTGAAATGAGGTATGAGAAGGTAGAACTTCTCTGATATTTTTATTTAACCCCAAGCTGCTCCTTTCTCTGGTTATTGCACCGTATGACCAAGCTGTGCACCCAAGAGGTGTCTGACTCCAGGCACTTGGTCTCAGCACACACAGTACCACAAGGAACAAGCCATGTTGTGGGACTTCTGTAGTTCTTTCCTTCTGGAATTTCCCACTTATTGTTCCTCCTTCAGTCTCTCAGGAGGAAGAGGTGGTGCACCATTTCTGGTATCAGCTGTGCCACCACCCCCAAGCTCTCGCGTGCCTGCTGACTGGGGAAACAAGGTCCTAAGCTGAAAACACGACAGATGGTGTTGGTGACGGATGAAAATTAAACCACAACCTTGTTCTGCAGAACCAGGCAGAAATTTAACATATCTCTGCACCTTGGACAAGTCAAAATTAAATGTTTTCAACCTCAAACTGCACGCTGGTACTTCTCCAATGCTATTATCAGTTTAGGCATTGAGGTCGGATGTAAAAGAAATGTTTCTTGTGACACACAATCATTTCACTCAGTTGAGAGTGGGAACACAAAGTGCCAGTGAAACAGCAGTCATCTCATGACCCTGTTTTGAGTACTGATGCTGGAAGAGCTCTGTCCAATCTCATGGGGCAGCTGCTGCAGAGTCAAGGCTCCAGGTATGGGTTAGATGGAAAAGACAGGGGACCCACCCAGATTAGCCTCTGCAGTCCCCCAAAGGCTGCTTGGAAGACTGGATCATCTGTCTCCACAGGCAGCAAGTCTGGAGGAAAGCCCCCTGCTTGAACACACCAGATGGGTTAGCTATTCCCAGCCCACAGGAGGGTCTCAGGCCATCCCTTGTGTCTCTGAGAAGTTTGGACACCAGCAGGCTGGGAAGCCCCTGTGTGCAGAAGTGGCCCAAGAGCCTGATGGTGTTCTAGCTGCTCTCCTTAAAAGTGGCATTAGGCTCAATTTAGTTCTCTAACCAACAGTACCCAATGCTATTAGGGCACCTTTGGCCTTTGTTTCCTTACTGCTGCAAATTCTGTGCCCATCTCATAACCATGGCAGACATTTCGGCTCCTTAAGGGCATCCCACTTGGCACAGAGTGGCTATATTTCTGCTCAGAAACCAGGCCAGCAATACTCAAATCCTCATTTAAAAAAAAATATTGGCATCCACAACATAAGCTCAAACTTACAAGATACAGTGCCTGTCAGTTCGTGTTTCTATATGCAGGATCCAGTGCATGTGGATGAAGATATAAATACGTGCCCAAGCTTATGCAAACTTTCGACCAGGAGAGCAGCAGCTCTCACCAGTGGGTTCTGAATCTCATTTTCTAAATATACCTTGTCCAATTCACAGGAGGAGCAGGATTTGGCACCTCCTGAGGGGAAACACAGATGTTTGGCTCCCAATCTCTGGAATTTCTTGAACTTTTGTGGACAAAAGGGGAAAGGTCGGAGGTTGAGCAGCACTATTTATTTTGACTCATTTTCTACCAATTTTTCAAAACCATGCACAGATAGGGCACTTCAAGACCCATGGGGTCTGCCTGCACAGCATGGCAAATTCCAGTCATTCCTCCAGGCTGCTGGGGAATATTCAAGCCCCACTGAGGTAAAGTGGATCCACCAGCACTCTGCTGAGGAAGGACCTATTTCCAGACAGACCACTCCGTCCCCAGACAGACCATCCCACCCCCACAGCACCAGTCCTATGCTCCATGGGGAAGAAATCCCAGGCCTCAGGAGGTGTCTCACCAGCCAGGAAGCCGGGTGCCTCACAGAGACAGCCCCAGGGAGGATGTCCAAAATATTTCTTCCTTTACAAGCAGGACCACAAGAGAGAGGAGGGAGGAGACACTTAAAATATTCCTTTTTATCATACACCTAGACTTCAATTTACTTAAATTAAAGGGGGTGGTGATGGTACTGGAAAAGGTTGCCCAGAGAAGCTGTGAATGTCCCATCTCTGGAAGTGTTCAAAACAAGGCTGGATGTGGCCCTGAGCAACCTGACCTGGTGGAAGATGTCTGTGCCCATGGCAGGGGGATTGGAACTAGGTCATCTTAAAAGTCCCTTCCAACCCGAACCATTCTTTGATTCTGTAAATTTCAGAATAAAAAGTCTGCAGCACACCCACAAAGTAAAAGATAGTTTTTAGAACTAGGTCCTCAGGCTTCAGGAAAAAAAACCCTTCAGCCCTATCAAAGGAGTTGGGATCAGCACTGTCCCTTCTTGTGTCACTCTCCTAAGAGCAGATGGCTGCTTCCAGGAGGATGGGGATTGTCCCACAGCTATTTTCCCCAGCCCCAGCAGTCACACGCATGGCTATCAGAGATCATCCCAGGCCTGGGCACTCACTGGGATGGGCACCCAAAAGCTGCTGTTCTCTGATTTGCCCCCACCCCCGTGGAGGAGCAGCCTCCAGCTGCACCAAGTGCTTTCCGTGCCACCAGAGGATCTACACTCACCTTGTGTGGTGAGCATGGGGTGGTTTCAACTCAAAAAAAAGAAAATAAAAAAAGAAAATAAGAAAATAAAAAAGCCTAGGACGTTCTCCAGCTGTTTTTTCCTGTAAATATATTCTGTACTAAAAACGAAACACTGCAGGAACAACTGCAATGGTTCCCTAAATAGCAGGTCAGGTTGGCATGATTGCTGTCCCTGACATTATTGCTGTTCAAATAATGGGAAAATACATCACAAATGCTGGCTTATCTCTCCATGCTGCTTCCATGTCACCTGCAAGGGCCACATTTGACCAGTACTTGTCACATGAAAATGTCCCCAGTTGGCAGGAAATTCCTGCCACAGAGGTGGCACTCATTCTGCACTACTTTCAGGCATTTTTGTGGTGAAAAGAGAGAGATCTGAGACATCTGCATCCTCCAGTCTGTCCTGCTCACCCAAAGGCTTTTGAGACCAGGGGGGTTCATGCATCAGCTGCAGCCTTTCCTTATGCTGGCTCTGAAGCACCATCTGGCACTGGGTGGTTTCCAGCACCTGGGAAATATGAATATGGATCAATGCAGTCTTTCTTCTTCTCCTTCCCCCTGTCCCTGCCTTGGGCATGCTCTGTGCTTACATCTGCAGCTTCAAGGGCTGCAAATACCCATAAAGATCTAAGCAAATGAAAGCTTCAGCCTGCATTCCGATTGACTGCAAACAAGATGTTTTTAGAAACAGCTCTATTTCATTTACTTGTATGTTCTCTGCTGACTTAACCTCTCACAGAAGCTTTTTGGGTTGAGATAAAGTGGTAACATTCCATTCTGGTATCTCCTCCCTTTTTCTCCCCAGGCTTCATGATAGTCTCAAATGCACTCTCATCCACCTTCCCACAACAGGTAGAAAATCTGTAGAAATAGCAGCAAGACCACAACCTCCTCTGCAGCCATTCCTGCCATGCTTGATCCAGGTCAGCACCACCAGGGCAAGTCAATCCACCTAACCTGGGCTTCTACAGCAGGTATTGAAGTGATCTCAGGGCGTGCTGCAATCCAAACAGGTGTCCATGTGAGAGTTAAAGCAGTGCTCTTTCTTAGGCACTAAGTTAACATTTTGAAATTTAGATGAACCCAAGTCTCTACTTCTTTCTGTATTTCTACAGTATCTAGCACAGCAGCACCCTGATTCATCTGTGATGTTCCCAGGCATGGTCCCAAAACAAACAAGAAGTTGCAAATCAGCAATCTTAATCACCCTCTAAAATGAAGAGGAGTGTGGCTTTGTTTCCTTTGGAGCAGAAGCACTCTCTATATTATTTCCAGATCAAGAAGCAGACTCCAGGAGGTCCAAATTCTTTGGCCTGGCTACCAGACCTCAACTGGCTGACTGTAGGGGCACAGTACAGCTGGGTTAATATTCACCACTCCTGTAAGGAACTTAAGTCACACAGTGCTGTTTGTGACCCCCTCCCATGCTAGCAGCAGCCCTGTGAGGGTGTAGCTGGCACAACATCAGTCAGCAGGACCCTGCACCGGGCAGTGCTGGTGGAACTCCCTGCAGACAGCAGGGAAAGGCTGTGAACAGTCCTTTGAGGTCATGCTGCTCATGAAACCCATGTCTGGAAATAAATAACCAACCATTCGCACCTCTAGTTTGTCTTCACTTGAACTGTACATCCCTCCTTACAGCTGTTCAAATTAATTTGGACCCTGACTCAATGAAGCATTCAAATGCAGGCTCCAGTTCAACCACTGATCCTGGTGGAGCAGAGAGGTGGGGTGATAGCAGGACAGATGCCAAGTTCATCCCAGTGTGTCTGCCTGTGGATAGTAACCACTTTTGCAGGAGGATGGTGTCCCCTGCTCGATTTATCCCCTGAGAGAGCTGTGCAATCTCTGCTTTCCTGTGTCCTCAATGCATCCTCCTTGTCTCTTGTCTTGGCAATGCTGACAGACTTGTGGGCTAGGCTGGATATGCCCCAAAATGCTGGTGTGGTCTTGGGTTTAACCCCAGCTGGCAACTCAGCCCCACACAGCCACTCTCTCACTCCCTCTGCCCAGTATGATGGGGGAGAGAATCAGGAGGGTAAAACTGAGATAAAGACAATTTCATAAGGAAAGCAAGGGCTGCACACACAAGCAAAGCAAAACAAGGGATCAGTTTACCCCTTCCCACAGGCAGGTGAGCATTCAGCCATCACAGGAGAGCTGGGCTCCATCACATGTAACTGTGACTTGTGAAGGTGAACACCATCATCCCAAATGTCCCAACCTTCCTCCTGCTCACCCCCCTTTACATCCTGAGCATGATCCACATGCTATGGAATATCCCTGGGTCAGATATCCTGGCCATGTCGCCTCCCAGCTCATTGTGCACCCGTTGCTGATGGGGGAAGAAGAGGAGCAGAAAAGTCCCTGATGCTGTGTAAACCCTATTCAGCAATAATGAAAACATCCCTGAGTTAGCCCTGTTTCCAGCACAGATCCAAAACACAGCCCCATAGCAGCTACAGTGAAAAAAATCAGCTCTACCCCAGCCCAAATCATCACAGGTCTCTACCCAGGGCTGTTTGCCACTGCTCTTTCATGCCCACAGTGCTGTGCTAAGGCAGTGAATGGGGTAGGCTGCAGCCCAAATCTGGGAAGGCTGTGTCCTTTGTGAGTCTGGTTAGATGGAGTGTCACAAATCCACCAGGCCTACAAATGTCATCAGCAGAAGAGCAAGGACAGGTTTTTCTGCCTCACTCCCAAGTGAAAAGTGAAAGCAGGGGCATGGAGCAAACAGACAAAAGGCCTCAGTAGAAATCGAGGATGCTCCATCCCTCAAACAGCTTTCCACCTCTGAATAGATAAAGTCCAAGTGCAAATATGGTCCTGCTCAGGGACAGATGACAAAGATTGATGCCAAAACCAAAGCAACAGGATCTTAAATCTCTTGATACAAATGTGGGAAGCCACTCAGAGGAGCTAGAAATCATGCAAAATGATGGGGGCTATGAACTCGGGAGCTCAGCTCTGGTCTGCTGGGATTGCTCTCATAACTCCAATCTTAGCACATCATCTGTTTAAGGAGATAGGAAGGGAGAAGGAGTGCAGGGGTGCTGTTGTACATCAAGTGTACATACCACTGCCAGCAACCTGTCACTGGATGAAGAGCATGGTGATGGAGCCACAGAGTCAGTGCATGCGGGATGTGGAATGAAAGGGAAAGCAGAGAGGGCTCTCCTCTGGACCACCAGGACTGGGGAGCAGGAGAGCAAAATGTCTGTACCGACTCTCAAACTGCCAGAAAAGCTGCAAGGGAGAAGCTGTGATCCCTGACTGGGTCTGAGGGGTGGCTGCTGGCAGCCAGACATCTCTTTGTTTATATTCCAGCTGCCTCCCATGGAAAGTGCACAGAGTCTGGCACTTCAGAGCAAATGTAAAACAGCAGGGACTTTGATTCACAATTGGGATTTATTTAGGTACTGCCTGTAGTCTTTGTGGTAAGGCTCAGATTTTACAGTTCACTGCCCCAGGTTGTGATTCATTGTGAGAGAAGCCATTAAAAAGAGATTTACAGAAGATACAAGAGAACTGCTGAAATTATCCACTAAGAATAAGCAGAGTTACTTCTCTCCAGCCTGAATTAAACACCTTGTCCTGGTCAGTCCCTTTTTCTTGCAGAAGAAAGAAGCACAGAGGAGCATTGTGCAGCCAGACTGTTCCTATACCAGTAATGTAAGCAGGGAGAGGTCTGGGCCTTGGCCCTGGTGCATCACACACCCCTGGATCATCTTGCAGGACTTTTAGCACAGAATAGTTTAACCCAGAGAAGAGTGTCCCCAATGAGCTTTCTCCTCATTTGGAAAGGAAGAGACATCACCCTTATAGAAGTAAGCTGGACCATGATGTACACATCACAATAAGGAAACAGGGGGCTTGTTGGTTTATTTACTCATTAATACAGATACAACATCAGACACTGGAGATCTTGTTTTATTTCCTCTGGATTCACATCTTCCATCACTATGGAGGGTGCAAACTATATGATGTGGAGAGATAGGACACTCTTTGGTGCTGAAGGAGTTCTGGTCTTACAAAAACAGTACAAATTTGATGAATCAGGCAGACATTGGACACCTCATCCACTCACCCTTAGACTCATAGAACCTTGTACATTATAGCTATTGCAGGCCCAAAGAAGAAAAAATTGTTTCATATAATGTCAAAGATCCACAAAACCCCAGCATTTAGAAAGCCCCACTCCAGCATCAGGCAGTCAGATAGCTAGGATGCTCTGGAGGGCTGCCTGAGAGACCTGCCTCTATCTCCTTCACCCCCAGACAATGACTCTATCCCTAATCCTGTAGGCATGTGTCGACATTTGGCACTTCCTTACCCTTGCAGTGTTGGCCTCACACTTCACCCATGCCCAGGAGACCTCATTCTCCTTAGACCAGACTCAGTGTCACCCAGGTTGAGGCAGACAGCTATCTTTGTGCCATGCACATCCCAAAGAAGTCTAAAAGAGCTGCAGCAGCATTAGTGTCCCATTACATCACTGTACAGGGACACAGGATCATTTTCATATCATATACTACTAGCTAAAATAGTAATATGAACCCCTTGCTTCATGTACTGAGGAATTCAGTCCAGACAGAGTGAAGCTGCTAGACTGAACTGCATGTCATCTCAGACTGGACCATGACTGAAGGACTCAAGTATGTGTCCCTGAGGCAGACTTGTGCCTCTGTTGGTTATGAGGTTGTTGGGGTTTTTTTTTTTTGTTTTTTTACAGTAGTATAATCTTTAACCCAGATAAAAATGCACAGATTATGTGGATCACATGAAAATGTGGAGTCTTGAGGAGTTTTAAAGGGTAGACAACACTTAGAAAATCCTAACTGCTGTAAACACATCAGGAAAGGGAGACAAAGGGAAAGGCTGTGCCTATGGGAGGGGGGCACAGCTGAAAATACTCCCAAGGCCCAGTTCTTGACCTTTACATGAGCTGAATCTTTGATCCCAACAGAGAACTCCCACAAGCCCTGCAAGTACAGCAGCTCATGGACACGGACAAAGCTGCGCCTTCTCCCTCCCTCATGCCCACAGGGGAATAGCCCTGCAAAGTACCTCTTCACAGCTCCTCACTTAAGGGCCAATTCTTAAAGTTTATTTGTTGAGTGCTTTCTAATGTGGCACATACAGATTTATTATTTTAAGATTTAAATTTATTTTATTATTTATAATTTTATTATTATTATTTATTATTATTATATTTTATATATAATAATTTTTGTATATTTTTCTAATTTTATTATATTATTATATTTATTATTTTATTATTATTATTTATTATTTATTATTTTAAGTATTATTTTAAGATTTATCATTAGCAATTTCCATTAATAATACAATAAGTGGTCATACATTTATGTTCTTATAAACGTGGGTTCAGCAGGACAGAGCGTGCTGACCTCTCAACAGCCAGAGAGGGATGCCAGCCACCCACTCTAGGTGACAAGGACACATAGATCCCTTTCCCTCCTGTTCAGGCACAGCTCACTCTGCCCCCAGGCTGTGCTATTAGACTGGACAAGAAGCCCAGGTTTTATATCCCTCAGTTTTCTGAAATGGGATTTAGTTTCAAATCTACCCCCAAAAAAGTCTTGTTTTTCAGACAGGAGAACTGGGACATGTAATAGACCTGATTAGGCAAGTGGTATCAGTTTGAGGAGTCTAAATATTCCATCACCCTCTCTTGGTAAATGTTTGCATCCCAGATTCTTGGCTGACTTTCTGATTTGTTTTCTCAAGAATTGCATTTTACTTGGGATTAATATGTGTTGGCATTGTACTTACACCAATCCTACCTAACCTGCAAACCTTCTCTTCCACATCTTCAATTGTAACCCATTTGCCTTCACAGAATCACAGAACCACAGAATTGCAGAATCTGCTGAGTTGGGAGGGATCCACAAGGGCCATCAAGTCCAGTTCCTGGCCCTGCCCAGGACAGCTCCCAGAGTCACATTGTGTGCCCAAGACTATTTCACTCCTGTCTATCCTGCAGATAAGTGACTGCAATGTCTTGCACTTATTCCAGGGAGGGGCAAGACTGCACTGGGAAATAGCAAATGTCACAGTCTGCAAAGAGGAAAATGTAAGCTCTGTTTAATTTCTGTCTCATTATAAGCCCTGCATCCTGGCTCTGAGAAACATGAACTAAAGCTGAGTCGATTTTATTGCAAGTGAGTAATGGACAATCCAGATGACTTGCCAGGAAGCACAGCCCCAGGGCTGTGCAGTACACAGCTTCCAGGAAGAAAGGGCCATATTTGTAAGCTGAAAGCAACTCCACTCATTGTTATGAAAGGCAATTCCCTATCTGAGAAGTGATGGAGCAAATCCACCAAGCCCTCTTTATAGGGAACAAGTCTACTAAACAGGAAGGTCTAAGGCATGACAACATCTGGATAAGAGGATAAAATGTACTTATATACCTTCCTGCCATTATGCTGGATAAAAAACTAGTGGATATTTCATGCCTATGGAAAGTCTGACACTCTGCAAGCACTTTTGCTTTGCAAAATGTGGAACAAGGCCAGTGGGGACCTGCTTAATTCCATTCCACACGGAGGGTTTGCTCCTCAGCTGCCCTGTGCTCACTGACACAGTGGTGAAGGTGTGGACCCAGCATGAAGGGCTTCAGGCCAAGCAGAACCAATGTGTCTCATGGGTATCAGCACTCACTGGTCATTTTGCTTAACAAAAGAGAGCACAGACTCTTCATTCTCCTCAGAAGACCACAGGAGAGCTACAGGGGCAGATGTAAAATGGCAAAATGCCGACTTCTCCCAAAACCAGAGCAAAATTCCCTCTGGTTTCAATGGACTCTGTTATTTGTCCTAAGATTACAAGGCTGAGACTACTGAACATCTTGTCTAAAATTCCTATGAGCAGCCACAATTAACTCATCACCCCAAATATACTCGTGAACCACAGCAGTGTCCCCAGCTTCCCCTGTCCCTGGGCCACACAACAGCAAGTCAGTGGGAGAAACAACACATCTCTCACCCCTCATAGCCTCAGACCTGCATTTTTATTTACAAGGACATAAGCAGTGTTGTGTTTTGTATGACAAAGACACCTGCCCATCCTGGGTGGAAGGGTACTGGTCTCAGAGACATCCCTTGGGAAGCTGTCGTGTCCTGCTTTGGATGTTTCAGGTAGCAAAGAGCCCATGCATGCCCTCAGAAGTTCATTCAGTGGTTAATTGTCCTCCTCCACGTGCATTCATGGGATCTGTAGTGTTTTCCTTCCCCCTGGCTGCTCCTGGGAGCATGTGGTTTGGGTACTAATGCTGCATGCTGGCACCAAGCTGCATTTCACAGGGAAAAATATGCAGCCCTCCATAAGCAGATTAGGAAACACAAACACTTAGAAATGGAGAACAGAGTGGGAAAAGAACTCTTATCCAAACAACACCCAGGGCAAGAACCAAGGCCTTCACTTGGTGAGAAAACTAGGGAAAACATGGGATTTAAAAGTGAAACTGTTGGGAGACTCTGTTACTCTGCACCCTTAAAGTGATAATGTTCCCTCAGTCCTGACAGGCCCGTCATGGCCCTGTTTATAGCCAAGCTCAGTTTTGTATGAACATCAAAAGATGTCTCTTTTCCAAGTCAGCTGCATAGTGTACACAGCATCATCTGGGAATTCAAACACATCTGGATTGCTCAATGTTTTCATGGTTTTGTGGGTCCTGTCATACATGAGCAAGATGCCTGGAGCCCACCAGTGTCCTGGACACCACAACAAAAAGAAACCATTGCAGCCTGAGGTGTGGTGGAAGCTGCAGGAGAACTCATCTTCAACAGCAGCTGGTCTCCACAGCTGCCACACTCCCCACATCTGCAGATGTTACAACCTTTGCAAAGTGGGCTGCACAGTGATCTTGCTAAGCTACCTCAGTCCTCTGGGTGCACTCTGTCGAAAGCATCCTCAGCTCACACTGCATCTGGATGTTCTTCTGGGTTAATAAGCACGAGCAAACCTCACACACTGCTCCTACCTCCTCCAAATCTCCACCTGCTTCCTCTTTCTTCCCCTTTCTGCTTTTCTCACTGGCTTGTCCCTTTGACCTTACTCCATTTTACTCCCTTTGACATTACTCTGCACTGTTTAAATATCCCTAGCAAAACCTGGGCACTACCAAAAAAAAAAAAAAAAAACCAAAAAAAAAAAAACAAACAAAAAAACCATGGAAAAATAAGGCAGAAATATTTAATACACAAACAGCTGGTTTGTAGGAATCCTGATGTCATTACTTCTGGAGAATAAAAGAGTATAAATTCTAATGCAAGTCTTCCACTCAGTTGTAAAACATGCTGCTGTATTTACACTAAAATAATAATCAGGCAAACAGTTATGTATTTTTTCCCAGAAAAAATCTATCCTGGATTTGTTCTTAGGGAGAAAGTTATTCATTCAGAAGCCTCTTACCACCCCCCTCTTTGATGCCTGCTATTTTAGGATTGTTCCACTCCTTTTTTGCCTCTCTCTCCATAAAACTGGAAATAAGTTAGCCCACAAGGTTACTTCATAAAGCCTCCTTCTCAGCATATGAACCCAATTTTAGATTTTCAGGCTTAAAAATAAATATCTGCCAAAAACGCTCAACCAAACCAAAAAGATTTGCTAAAGAGGGAGGAGAGAAAGAAAGCCCCAACATCCATTGTTTCAGCCTTAGCTATCTCTAACATATTAAGCCAAGTCACATCCATTTTACTGTAAGGGATGTGTAATCTCTGGATGGATCTGTTTGGTAAAGATTTAGAATTGAATGAGTGATGCCTGAAAGAATAGGAGTGTGACTATAGTGTGTTGCCCAGGGATGGCTGCTCATTAAGCTGCCCAGAATAAACAATGTATGCATGGAAATTAGAAAACTCTTGGGGGAAAAAGCCACTTACATAGTAATGGCCTAGCTCTCAGAACATCTGTTCTGCAAAATTAGTTGTTTGTGGAAGACTTTGCTTTACTTTCATACTTTCTATTAAGTGTGTAAAAATATATTAACAACCTTTTCCAAGTTATATTTGGGCAGCATTTGCAGTCGATGTACAGACATTGTTTTAACACAGGTTGTTAGCTGGAACAAGCCTTCTGAAGCAAGCAATCTTGAGGCTGTCTTCCACAAGAGAAATTGTTCAGCCATTCCCTAGTACTATCTTCCCTCTACAGACCAAGATTCTTCAAAGAAAAGGGCATTTGTATGCATTATAAGTGTCCAGGCTTCAAAAAGCAGTGAAAATATGCCTCAAAGACAGAGCAAATGTCCCTTCCAAAACTTTAGTTCCTGTGCACAATCCCTCCAATGCCATATGTGACTTGGGAGCTTTATTTCTTTTTTTCTCCCCTGGGAACTGGTAACTGGGTTACCAGTTCAGCATTTTCAACTTGGTTTCCCTCTATCTTGGGCAAATCCTGGAAAACATAAACTGCCCCCTGAAAAGGGACAAACACAGCCCCACTTTTACCCCTACACTCCTACTCTGCACTTTCTTTTTCCCACAGACAGTAAAAATGAGACAATGCATAGTAGGCCAAGTCTGATGGTTTGGCTGAAATCAAACACCAGTTTTCAAAAGGTTTTTGGATCCAGAGAGAAAGGTCCACAGAGCTGCAGAATACATTGGGTTTGACTGACAGCTAATTTTTCTCCCTACTTTTCTGTCTGGCTGTGCAATCAAGAAATCAACTATTCCAGACAAATTTCGAATACAGATCCTCTTTACTATCCTTCTGGATGTGATGTCACTGGGGTACATCCTGATGTTTTCCAAAATAACTGGGATTCCTCCCTGATGGCACAACAACAGTGGAATAAGTTTTAAGACTCACAATAAGTATTGGGAGAGCAGGGACAAACAATGATGGGCATCAAAATCAGAAATCAACATCTGGCTTTCTCCTGGTTTACATCTATCATATGGTGCTTTATGTTCCTGGCAAATAATTTATGGTAAGGTTTTTGGAAATGAGTGCTTTTGGAAATGAGGTCTTCTAAGTGAAAATATAAGCACTGCAATAAATGTCTTGATCTTCAAACATATTCAACAGCCTATGGCTCTTTCAGAAATCAGAGCTGTGGAGTGCTCAGTGCTTTAAAAATGAGTCTCATTTCTCCTGTGCTCAGCTTTGGATAAAAGACTTATTTTAATGTTCAGAAAAGGAGGATTTGCTCCTACTGCATAATCAATCTGTAATACTTAGAGCTTCTAAATGTGAAGTGCTGCTGTTAATTTCCTTATTCTGGTGTAGTTTTGAAGGTGTTCAGTGGAATGAAGTGGAAATGCAAGTGGGAACATTTTTTATATGCTTTGAGGAAACAGGATCCAGATGACAATTGATGTGACATACTTGTCACCTGTGGCAGAAAACCCCCACCAAGAGGGAATCCATAAGGCTTCTCCCCGTGCCCACAGCATCCTACGCAATTTGTGGTACAAAAAAAGTCTTTGCAGCCATGTATTTATTTGTCTTGCTTAGTGGCCTTTGTGCTACTCCCACACATTGGACTTTAAAGCTTTCTTTGAAAGTTTTATTATCTTTCATATTTTGCAGCCCTCAGAGGCATTGATGCTGCAGCCTGTTCTGGGGAACGGGTGGCAAAGCGCTCTTTGTTTCTGCTGAGGGAAGACCCCGAAGGCCACTAAAGCTGCTCAGCAAGGTTTCCTTTTAAGGATGAGCCAAGAGAGGCATCCTGCTTTCATCCTTAAATCATACCAGATGAGAAGGAAGCTGGTGCTGAGGACGAGGCAGCGATGACCTGTGCTGAGTTCCCCCAGTTAGTGGAGATGCAGCCAGTGGACAGGCATTGCCAGGGCACTGAGAGCCAGGGGCTCTGCTCTGCCTGCAGCTCTCCAGGGCTGTTTTCAGCCTCTCCTCTGTGGAGCAGAACTGATCATCTTGCTGGATCTGCTGGCAGGCTGCCCAGCCAGCCCAGCCATCGCTGGGGACAAATCAAATACTGCTGACAGTGTCTCAGACCCACGTGCATGAGAAAGCAAAGCTTTTCCCAATGCCTCTCACACGGCCCTTTGCCTACTGGGATCGCTGCCATGTCTTATTTAGAGATTCCCTCTTTCCAAGCAGGAAAGATTTGAAACTTCATTTGAAAGGGGGCGTATTTAGAGGCTTAGCTCCTTCTTGCTGGAACATTTTTTTAGTGACTTTGTGTTGTAGGAAAGTTCTTTTCACAGGCATAAATGCTGTGCAAGGAAATACTTCCTAATATGAAAATATGGACAAACTATCTCAAAAGCACATGGCTTGAGTGCAGGACTATTCAATGCTGAAAATTAATCATACTGACATGAATCTCCACTGTAAAAGCAAACTGTGCCACATTATCATTTTCAGCCCAAGAAATAAATATATATACTGCAACACTGAAAATAAATCAGAGTCTAGCAATAAATAACCATCACATTTCCTGTAGGAGATGAAGAAAACCAAACAAACAAAAATACAGGGAGCTGTATGGGAGAGAGAAGGGGCAAAGAGAGAGATGGTGAGAGTTTTTTACAAGGATATGTGGTGACAAGAGAAAAAGCAAGAGTTTTAAGTTGAAAGAAGGGAGATTTAATTGGATATAGGGAAGAAATTTTTTATTGTGAAAGTGGTGAGGCACAGGAACAGGTTGCCCGGAGAAGTAGTGGATTCCTCATCCCTGGAAGTGTTCAAGACCAGGATGGATGGGGCCCTGACCAATCTAGTCTAGTGGAAGGTGTTCCTGCCCACAGCAGGGAGGTTGGAACAAGATGATCCTCAAAAATCCCTTCTGATCCAAATCATTCTGTGATTCTAGAAGGTTATTATGGTAAATGGTAACAGTGCCAAATATTGTTCTATGTGGGCCATCACCCCTCAGTCCAGGTAGACTCTTGCTCACCAGGGTCTCTAAAACAGCACACCAGATTTGTATGAATTTAAGGGTGGTCACTAGAAGCAGCAGTCTGATGATGTCTGGTGATCCCTCTTCTCCAGAGGG
Source organism: Polioptila caerulea (assembly GCA_013397295.1). Taxonomy (NCBI): domain Eukaryota; kingdom Metazoa; phylum Chordata; class Aves; order Passeriformes; family Certhiidae; genus Polioptila; species Polioptila caerulea. The sequence goes on along the minus strand of VYXF01005284.1, from coordinate 341,398 downwards.
TCATTTGGAGTCTCCTGAGCCCCAGCTGATCTGTGAGCAAAGCTCAGCTCTCCCCCATGGGCCTCACTCCTTTCACAGCTCCCAGGTTCACACCTGACCTCTCTGCTTGTTGCCTGCCTGGACACAAACACTTGCACTCCTACTGATATGAAACCAAGATGCAGCAGGACAGTGGGACTCTGGGAGCATCAAGGTGAGGGTAAAGGTATTTCAGCTCTGCCTCCATGATGGGGTATCTTATTCTCATCTGCCTCTTGTACCCCACAGCTGCCTCTGTTTCTTCACTCTCTCCATGTAGCTGGCTGCTCTCCTGATGCCTTCTCCTCCCTCTGTTTCTCTTTTCCCTTCTCTCGCTCAGTCAGGACATGCTTCAAGTCTGATTCAGCTGTTTCCCCTTCCTCCATGATCAACAGCTCTTTCCCTGGTAATTTATCTTCCTGTGGATCAATCGTCTAATTCAACATACACCTCAAAATATTCAGCAGCCTAACATCCCCTCCACAGCCTCCTCAAAGCCCAGTTGCAGCTTCAGGATCTTCTTCAGCTTTGTCTCCCAGTTGGGTCTTGTCTCCCACAGGTTCCTCAGGGGTTGTTTCCCACCTAGAGTTTCCATTATAAATATTACCCAGGATTATCTGCCTCCCATAGCCAGGCATCATTGCTCTCTCTGCCTTTAATGACTTTCACTGCTGTCAAAATTGTCTTTATCTCCTTCCTCGGATCTGCTAAAACATCATATCAAGCTTTTTCTACAAACTTTAGGCAAAATCACAATCCCTCTTCCCAAGTCAAGGCCTCCAGCAATTATTCTGTGTTTGGATCTTTAAGAGTTTTGCCTGAATCAATCTTGTTTTGAAATAGTAAAGATAACAGCTTGCAAAGTACATACATTTACATACCTCACTTCATTCAAATTAAGTGGCAAAGATAAGAATCTCCAGCAAATTAATTCTGCTAATGTTCTAAACTGTGAATTTCAATCAAAGCTGAAAACCAAACCAACTCAGCTAAATTGCTGGCTCTTGTTACACTTTAAGTGATCAAAATGCATGCATCAATAAGCAAAGCAACTTCACTTTGTGCAGCTGAGCTCCAGACTGATCTGCTGCTTTCCAGAATTGTCTGACAAAAAAAGCTACAGTCAGCTCCAACTAATAAGAGAAAAATCAATCCAGAGCCAAAGAGCAATAAAAATGTTGTAGCAAGTTCAGAACATTTTGTCATAGCTAAAATTGGTTTCTATGAACCATCTGAAATCATATGGACTGCAAAGCCTTGCAGTTCAAAACTGTTAAAATAGCAAATGCTCTAATGGTTCCAGAAGCAAGCAAGAAAATCCACTTTTTGTCCCAGGATGAGGGACACTGATCAGGTAAAGATTAAGAGATGTTACACAAAGGGTTTGGAAATTAATTTACAACTCAGTACTCTGGGTCACTTGAAACCCATTAGTTCAGCTGGAGAACCTTTGTAACATTCAGACAATCCACATTTTAATTTGGATAATTTAAAATGGGACTGCAGCTTTTGAGACAAACAGAGACTTATAGGTCAGAGATAAAAGTGGTGTGGAAAACTAAGAGCAAATACAAGTGAAAGGTCTGAAAACAACTGGGATGCTTTGTTCCCAGCATTCCCACACTGCCACAGTGGCCGGGTACCCCACAGGCTCTTATTTGGATTTCTAAATATAATTTACCCTGGTGCAAATAAATCTCAGAAGTGCATGGGGAGAGAGAAGGGCAGTGTTTACAGACTTATAGATGCAAGATTCCTATGGGGCTTGTGGATTCACTGTGGCTATCCCTACCTTCCCAGTGGCCAGGGCAATTCCGAGCAGGTTGGTCTTGGAGCCCAGGGCAGAGGGAATAACACAAAGGGCTGTGAGCAAATAAAGCAGCTGCCCAAGGAGCAGAGCTGCTGTGACAGCATTTTTTTGTGTCCTGGGGGGCGGGGGCTGATGATGGCAAATGCCACCTGTGATGAAGAGGTGCCCATGTGTCAGGGCATCTAGCACAGCCACAGCCTGGCTGCTGCTCTGCAGAGACCAGGGCCACCTCCTCAGCTCCCAGTCTGCCCACCTGCCCCTCTGACCCAGCAAGGACTTGATCTTGCTTCTGCAACTGGGAGACTAAAATGTTTCCTACAAGGCAAAGCAGTTCCTGACCTTTTTTTTTTTAAAGAACCTTTTGTGTTTCCACTGCTGGAGGAAGCCTGAGCCCTGTGTTTGGCCACAAACAGGCTTCCCACGAGCAGATGTGCTCAGAGCATCCACCCACACAGCTCCAAAAGGAAGGGCCTTGGGAGGGAGCAAGCAGCTTGGTCTCCACCAACTCTTTTCTCACAGATCAATGAACAGTCATTGAACAGAAATGCCTTTTCATCCTCAGCAGTCGAGGCCATGCTCTGGCCTGTGATCCACCCCCTCCCAGCTGGACTCGAGTAGAACCCAGGATTTAAGATAAAAAACTGCTTTCCCCTTTGTGCTTCTCCCTGTGGCACCACACAGCTTGAGCAGTGTAGCAGTTTCAAATTGTTTCAAAGCAGGTCCCTGCTTCTATTTTTACAGGAACATCTCAGCCCTGTGAATTTTGGTGTCCCCTGCATATGGTGTGAAACGTCCTCCACAAGCAGCATGGGAAATTAGGCAAACAGCCCCCAGCTCCAGGGGGAATATGATAAATATCTTCATATGATTTACACAGGAATGGTTTTCAGTGGATAAAGTAGCTGTGGTTCCATGCCCTCACATTGATGAGTGCATCTTCCCCACACGGGGTGGAGAGGCTCCGAACGTGCTCTGTGTCACCCTGACAGAGCTTCATCTGCTGTGGTCCTCCTCATTCCCATGGGCAGATTGCACATTTTATAGATTGCACAGTTAATTGATTGTACTATGCACGTTTCATTCCTTGCTGACCAAACAAGCTCATAACTACCTTGAGAGGACTATATATTTAAATATTTTCCTTGGCATATGCTGAGAAGAAATCAAGAGCTGTCCTCCCTGAATGCTGTGGGTAACACTTCCTTCCCCTGAGCTTCAGAAATAACTTCCTAGCACTGTCAGATCTATATGTCACTTATTTTCTCCACATGATATTTTTTGTCAATGTGAAATGATCACACTTCCTTTACCCTCTTGTTCATTCAGATAGCTCACCCATGGTGGAAGAATCTATGTTTTGCAATGGTTTTGCAAAATGGTTGCTCTGCTTTTGCTTGAGAGCCCTCTGTGCTGCTGTGATAAAATTGTGGAAGATAAGTACTGAGAGAGGAACCTATAGGGAGCAGCCTCCACAGAGGCACCACTTTTATATGAATTATAATGCAATTTAACAGTTGCAAGATCACACATAATTTTTAAAGTGCTATTAAATAAGCAGTGATTTTATACCAAAGCACAGGCAAGAAATGGAGCCCACAGGTAGAGCTAAAAAAGTGGCATATCAGAAGAGGATAGGCTTGTTCCTAGGCTATTTGATCTCTTCCTAGCTACCCAGTCAAGTTATTCAGGCAGACCAAGCTTTATCTTCATGGAAAGTTTCTGAGTAGACATTCAAACAGAGACAAAAAGGAACAAATATACTATCAGCAGTGAGTTTTTTTCTAAGAATAAAACAGGCATGACTGTAGGGAAAGCAGACTGTGAAACACCATAGACACAACCAGGAGGGGCCACTGCAGTAAAAGAACCCAAGAAAATTTAAAATTTAATGCTGATTGTGCACATCATGTTAACTACATTCAACCCCACCCCTGCTGTGAAACAACAGGAAACACAGAGATGACAGAGAGGAAACAACAGGGAGGCAATAGGGGAAGGGAAGAGCAACTTCCCAAACCCCACAACTCCGTGCATAACTCAGTCTTTCATGAAGCCCTAAATCCATCATGTCTGGGGAGAAATGAACACTCTAACACGGCTCCATCACCCACCCCCAGGCACTGCCTGCTGCCCTGCTCAGCAGGGCTGCATGGACATTGGGAGCACAGCCCTGGCCAGCTCTGCCCATGGGTGCAGCTTGGGGTCATGCCCGTGCTATTGCAACACACAGCTCTTCTGCCAGCCAGCACCCCACAGCATATGCACAGACAGAGCAATTATGCTACTGGTGGCATGGCTTCCTCCCCAAAATTAGATTCTTATTGATTATGATAACAAAAGCAGCCTTACAAGGAAAGCATTTCAGCATTTGGGCTCTTCTGGCACTATTACTTGTCAGAAAATTAATGGCATCATTGGCTTTGCTTTCCAGATGGACAATGTAAGCGTCTTCAGGCTCCCCCCTGAATTTCCCTTCTGCTGCTCGTTGTTCACAGCTGTGTTGAGCAAAGTCCTGGCAGGCTGGAGCTCAGCAGACAACCAGAATAGGGAGAGAAAAGTTTCTGAGCTTCAACTCATGTCAAAATGTTTATTTGCTTCATACAGAGCTGATGCTCTTTCAAAATACATAAACATGCTGTTGCTAAAACTTTAATGGGCATAATTATGGCTCTTTGAAAATTCTAATTATATGAATTATTAGGAAATAACTTAAGAGGGTGGATAAGATATGGGGATTTGGATGGGCTGCCAGTGATGCAACCTCTGCACATATAACTCCTCATAAATTAATCATTTTCCATCGTTTATGTGTACATTCCACTTTTCCATTTAATAAGGCACTGCAGGCAACATGTTTCACCAGGCATGTTTCACATCCTGCCTTGCTCAGTCCCTCTGGCTCTGGCCCTGTGCCTGCTCAGGACTGCCACTGTCTCTCAGCAAAGACCCCCTTGTTGGACCCCTTACAGACTGTGCCATGGTCTCAGCCAGCCCCTCAGCCCTCAAATACTTGTTCAGGCTGCTAATTTTGATGCTTACTCATGTCTCATACAAGTAAGGTGTCATTTCTTTTTTAAAATATCTACCTTGAGGACTTTTCTGAGAGATGATTTACAGGTTTGTGTTTTCCTGTTTTCATATTTTATGTGTTTTGCAATCAGCTCTGGATGATAGCAAGAGCCAGAGCTGCCGAGGAGTGAAGCTACAAATCCAGCACAAATCCAGTCTTGCTCATTGACATTTGCCTTAAATGGGTTATTACTCTTCCTCTTGGATATTATGGGATGAAACCACGGAATGAATTATTGAATATTGTGAGAAATCAGCTTGCAAATTTATAGACTTATTATAATACTTGGTCTGAAATGTTAATCTGCTACTAATAAAATTACTGACTCCTTGTATTAGCAGTTGTTCACAGGCTGGGGCAGCACAGACCAAATTTCACCTAAAAATTTGGTACCCTCTTTGTACCACGAATTTGTCTCACAAACAGACCCAGCCCAATGGCTGGGAGGCTTTTTTTTTTTGATTGGTCAAAATGTATTACAAATGGAGACACTGCAGCTTTTGGGCACAGTGCAGACTGCAGACTGCCCTTTCTTTTTCTGCATGTAAAAATGCAGTTAATGTTTTTTTCTGTGCAGACTCTCTGTGTGGAGCTGAGTGAGGAACCAGACTCAGGCTGCTGCACAGAATCACTGCTGCTGCCAGAGCCCACCACCCATGTCAAGCTGTCCCTACAGACTTGTTGACCCTCTCACTCTGCAGATGAGGTTTTGGGAGGTGAGAAGGATGCTGTATTGCCTCAGGAGAGGGGAAATAGCTCAACAGGCCCCATTAGGTGCTGCTGGTTTGGCAGCCATCTGCACCCACTGCTTGTGGCCATCGAGATGTGCTTGAGCAAAGTCTCCCTCCAGCCTCTGGAGAGGCTCAGGACATGTGGCTGGGAGGAGAGATCTGTGGCAGATCACCCTCCATCCCTGCTCTCCCTGCCTGGACAGCCAGATGAGTGGGAATCCATGACTGGAAACCTTCCTTGACCTTCCCAGTCTTTGACCTTCCCTTCCCTGAGGTTTGTCAGCTGACCTACAAACCAGAACAGTCCCAGCTGATGGGATTCTTTATGCAGACACAAGCTACTGTGTTATATGAACATTAGAAAGGCTCCCTCTGATTTTTTTTGAGTTATAAATTAATTACCAAAGTTTAATTCAATTAAATTTCTGAGAAGACACAGGACATTTCAGCCTATGAAACATTCTCAGTACAAAAAGCCATCAGGTTTTATTGTGCATGGAAGATTACTTATACAGCTATTTTTCTAAGATGTAAGAATCTTGTGTGTTTAAGAAACCTATTCAGGACAGTCCTGGAAAGGAAGCAAGGAGGGAAGATGTCAGAGGGGTTATTGCAATTTCCCAAGCACAACACAAGAGGTTTCAGGTGGCCATGAGGTAAAAGTTGATGTCAGGGCCACTTGCCAGCATCGTCACTGGCTGCATGCTGTTTGCAAAGGAAAAAGCCCATGAAAGGTCATCAATGCACAAGAGAGGCTGAGTGAGGCTGAGAGAGAACTGTGCACAGAACAGAGTATCTGCCCCAAAAACATGGGATCAATAACCCTGTCTGTTATGATACCAAATCTGATCGATAGGGCTGCCTCTCATCCCACATGGAGGGCAGCCCCTGTCACTGCCACCCCTCCATGCTATGTTTTTAAGTGATTGTAAGCATTTTAAAGATTTCCATTTTCAGAAGTATTACATAAATAATTCTAGAATTTGAAATGTTCTTTGAAACTTTAAGACAAAAAACTGAAAAAGTCCCCCCTTTCAGGAACTGTTCATTCTTTGTCCTTACACAAAACACATCAAGCAAAGAACATTTGGGTAAAGTCAGCAAGGTTTTTAAACTGACTATTTTTTATTTAAACTTTTGTTACGAGTATCAGTGATCAAATATATCACATCAGGATGGATAAACCAAAGTAAATGTCCAAGTTCAGCCTTCAAATAGCCTGAGCACACTGTTTCTTTCTACCCATGATGATAAATTTGGTCCTAAGTTTTTTAACATTAAAGTGCTAGTGACAGAACTGGATGAGTAATTCATAGGGGATGATTTACTCATTAATTCAGCCATTTTTCTGCTCTCTTATTTTTCATTAGAAGATTGTAATAGTCTCACATTAATTCCCTCCTTGAATGTCTTCATCAAATAAGCTCATCACTTTATTAACTGCTTGTAGTCCTGCCTGGATCCCACTGGAGCAGGACACAGAATGTGTTCAGGGGCACATAGCAATCACCAGAGAAGAAAAGGCATAAAGATGGAGACCCCTTGTCTTGGAGAAAGGGTGATGAGAGGACAAATGGTTGAAAAACCAAAAAAATTACAAAGGGTAAAATGCTGAAAAAAGGCAGTTATTTTCCTCCATAACATAGGAAAGAGAGGGTATTCAATGAAATTGCAAGCCAGAAACTATACAATGTCAAAAAAAACCGAAACAAAACTAAAAAAAACACAAAAAAATTACAATGTTGGAATCTACTTCACAAGACGGTACCAGAGCCAAGAGCTTAGCACAATTCAAAGGAGGATTAGACATTTATATGGATAATGGGAATAACGGATCTGAGAAAACGATTTTAAAGGCAATATAAACCCTTTTGTTTCAGGGCATTGCCAATTCTTGCAAGGTTAATTCCTCACAAGTGTTTGCATTTGAAATTCAGAATATGAGTGTCTTGCTCTCTCATGGTCAAAGGACACAGCTTGCACGGGGTATTTCTGTTCCTTTCTGGGATAGGTGGGAACTCAAACTGCACAGTTTATACACATAGCCTTGTCAATTTGTTTTTGACAGCACTATCTTCAGCAACATCACTTACCCCAGTGTTGCCAGGGGTGGGGAGGGCAGCCCGGTCATGATCTGGACTGCAGGCTCTGTTTCCAGAGGACATTTCTGCAGGCCTGTTTCAGAAGCTTCCCCTACTCTACGGCATCAGCTGTGGCTGCAGGGGAAGATGAAGCCAATTCCCATTTGCAAAGGACCAGGGGCTGGCAGCTGTGGCTTCCCTAGGAGTAAGGGGCAGCACTTGGAAAGACAGGGACAGACCAGGGAGAACCATCACCTTCCAGCCTTAGTCTTCTCAAAGCACTTAGAGTTTGTATCAGATAATGAAGGAGAGACAACTAAAAAAAGACATCGAGAGGTCTCCTTCCCATTTCAAAACCTAAATGTTCTGGATGTCGATGCATTCAATAACATATTTCCTAGTTTTTGAAACTCAGGGTTTTGCAGCACCAAGAAAAACGGAAGCTTTTTTATATGTGGTGGAGCTGAAGATTTTTTCAGATCCTGCTTTATATAGATTTCAAACCTTTAGAAATCAACCACCAGATTTCGTACTTTAGATTCATCACCTTTATGAATTTTTCCCTCTCTTCTTCATAGCACCCTCATGTTCTTTATGGGATGTGATTTGTGAGAAGGTAGGCATTTAATCAGCTTAGGCATTAAATAGGCCCTGACACAAGAGCCTGGACAATGCTTCCACAGTTCCAGTTCCTTCCAGACCTGCTGTGAAAAATAATCTCATGTTCTGTAATGAGAACAGTAAATTACAGGAAAGCATGCAAAGTAAAATGGCCATGAATCTTCCATGCTCCCCGATGAGACCCCCACTAATTAGAAAGGTGAGAGAGGCTTTTCCTGGAGCAGAGCCAGAATTGTGCCTGCATCACCATTTCACAAAGTTACTTAGTGGCTCATGTCACTGGGTTTCCATTTCTCCAGGGTATTTCAGTCCTCCCGTAGAGGCTGGATCTGGACATGTTCTGCTGATGCTCATTAAGTGATGTCAGCCAAGGCCATGGCTCTGGATTCCTCAGGGGAATTTTTCCTGTTCTGATTTCATTATAAATAAGTGAATAACATTGTAAATGCAAGGCTCCTAACCATCTGGACTCCAAGCACAGTTTTGACTAATCTGTTTTTTTCTCAATAATTTTATCTAATATATCCTGTCCCGTGCCTCTATGTACCCACACACACACTCAGAGGCCCAGGTGCATCTGTGCCCCATCCTGAGTACAAATGGCATGGCCTGGCCTCCACCATATTATTAAACTCTCCTGACCTCCCAAGGCATGTGGCTGCTTCCAGGCAAGCCCATGGGAGTGGCCTCTGACCCATCCCTGAAGTCTGACCCAAGCCTGAGATGCTGCCAAGGAACCTTTGCCCACCACTGGTTACTATGAGGCAGATTCCTGGGAAAAAAATAAAAGGACTGTACAGGCTACTGGCTGGCTCTAACAGGCAACTGGATACCAAATGGGAGGATAAAGTCCCACTTTAAAGTTCACATTTTCTCTGGGGCAAGGAGCAAAGTTTGTTCTGGTTTGTTACTTAAAAAAAAAGCAGAACTGACCAAATTATTTTGGAGACTGTGATTTCCCAGTCTGTTTATCACACCCTATCCTGGCTGGTCCATCCCATGTGAGGCTGTCTAACACTTTGTATTGTTGCATCTCAAATGCCATCCACCTGTGGGAACTCAAAAGAAATCCTTTAATATTAACCCAGCATTTGACCAACACAATATCAAGTTACTAGCAAGGAGTAAATATCCTTCCTGTTAGCCTGCAATAACATTCATTTTCTCCATCAGCCTCTCAGTGAACAAACACTGAGGATTCACTAAGAACTGATTTTAGAAATCTCTCACAAAGAACTCCTAGGCAGTAATAAATTTTCAGGAATAGAAAAAAAACCCCACTTTTTAGTCAGCTCAATTATGTTTATGTTTAAATAGTTCTGTCCACACACAGAATAAAACCAGAAATTTGTCAGCTATCCCTTTCTTCTTCCTCATTTTTTTGGGTTTTTTTGGGTCTTTTTCTGTTAAAGAGGAGCTGCTACACCAAATTTCCTTCTCTTTCCCTTCTTAAGTAAAGTCACTGCACTTTGTGCAATGCACCCCTGGTAGGTCACCGAGCTGGGTCGGAGAACCAAACCACCCAGAGACCAGGGAAATTATCAGGAAGATGTTTAAAGCCTCTTACTAAACAGTCCCATCAGCGTGGTGCCAAAGGCACAGGCTCCACTTCAGGGACAGACGGGGGACTCTCATACCAGTGCTACATCATCAGCTCATGGGCCAGCCTTGCACCACAAGCAGAAGGAGCCATCACAGCTCCTTCTGTTGACTACCAAATCCATCAATCTACTTGCAGTGGGGAGAGAGGGGAAAAGCTCATTTTAAGGTATCACTACAGTCTGCACAGGGAGCTGGTAGTCACATCATGGGACTATGGCTCCCAACACCATGAAAGACCTCACAGCTCCTCTGCCCCCTCTCAGAGACTCAGGCTACAGGGCAAGGAGGCATGAGGATGGTTGAAGGATACCAGTGAGTATCTGTGCTGTTATCAAGGTGCCCACAGCAGTGACAAATCTTAAAGAGTTCAGGCTTGGACAAATCAATCAGTCTGGCTTGATACCTTTGGTGTCCTTCTACTGGAAATTAAGGGCCAAGCTGAAAGAAAAGACTTGTGTCTTGTAACAGACATATTGCTCGCAGCCCAGGCACTCCATATATGCAAATGAATTTACTGTATGTAGTAATCATGGATTCTTCAGCAGGCACATTCTCTGAAATTCTTGAAATGGGTGTGCTAGGGGACAAATATGCATACTTAATTCTAAAACTTAGGGTGTGATTTGGAAAGGTTGCTAGTCCTGCTCAACACATTGGTTTGATGTACATTCAAAATAAACCATGTTATTTGTAAAGGATGTGATGGACCCAGAATGAACTTTGTTTGGTATGGGGTGCAGCAAAGTAAAAATCCTAGTAAAGTAAAAATGCCAGGACACCAGACTGGGCATGAGAATTCAATCTTCTGTTGGTAGATTTTTCTTTCAATTTTCTTTTATCTGCAACTACTACTGTCTCCCACAGAGCACTCAGGAGATAGCAAAAAGCAGGACTCATTCCCAAAAGCCAGTCTGGTTAGAGCCACACAGCTCTGGAAGTGAGGAGAGGCCCATAACTTGTATCAGGGCAGCCAAGCCAGCCTAACTCAGGGCAGAGGCCAGGTTCTGGCAGAGCTTGACTGGTATTGATGAGGCCAAAGTCCCCTGGACACCAGAATTTGGTTTCTCTTGGGCTTCCTTTTAGAAATAGAAGACTGCAAAGGGAAAGCGTTTTTCTCTGTCATTTCACCATCCAGCCTCTCTATTCATTGCCAATGCCATCTGCAACAGCCCAGCGGTCTGCACAGCTGTAACATTTGTTTTTTCTTGCAGAAAAATCATGCTCTCCTTGAACAATCAAAACACCTTGCAGATACCTCCAGTGGATTACAGACACTGCTGGCACACCAACCCTAATACAGTGCCTGCAGGGATTAAAGGGAGGGCATCAGCAAGGGGCCATCAACCTTAGATGCATCCACAATCACAATCCTTCCCATTCCCTTTGCTGTGAGCTGAGAAGTGCCAAGATCCTAAAAGGTTTGAAAAACATGCTTATATGCCTTGGGGCAAGTGGGCTTCACATGCTTTCTTCATGTGAATTCCTTCCATTGGCCTGATTAGCTGCTCTAATCAGAGAAAAAAGAGATGCAGTTGGATATCATCCAGTGTCCTGTGCCTCCCCAGGCACTGACTTACAGCAGACAATGGGGGCATCTCTGCTCACCACAGCTGGCACTCGAGCTAGAACAAAGGGTGGTGGGGAGAAGGAAAGACTGATCACACACAAACCTGTGTGCACAGACACAGGAACAGCAGGCCATGAGAAGTGACCTTTGGGGAAGCACACAGAGGAGCTCTGCTGTTCTTCCATTTAGTGCAGAACTCAACATGGAAAGCAAGGGGTTTTTAACTTTAATTTTCATTCATGAGTGTCTGCTATACAGAGCCTTATTAAAGCCCCTCTGTATCCAGATCAGTGAAAATATACAACCTGTGTAAAGATGCTTTCTCTACAAGCTGAAAAGCCAAAATTATATTATTCAGTTCTACTTAAGAAACAAGCACATTTTAAACCTGGAGCAGTTTCAGAAGTAACTTCCAACTATAAAACAAAACAATGTGGAAACACAACTTTGAGAAAACATGGCCCTGCTTCTCATTTAAACAGACATATTTATTGATGGTAAGACATAATGCATTTCAATCTCAGCTGAACAACACACCTCAAAGGTTTTGAAAGAGATACAAATCTATTTTGAAAATACATTTCCTTCTGTAAGCATAAAAGGTGTCCAATTTACATTTTTTAAGTGTGTCATCTTTTCTGAACAGAAAAGCACATTAAAAGATGAAGACAGAAGTCTGCAAACTTGCAACATTCTTTCACAAGAAGATGTGGGCTTTTTGTGCCCTAATAAACATAAATAAAGCATCTAAGAAAATTAAGAACTAGGCAGAACAGAGGAAGGTATGACAGCAACAGAACACAATATTAAGAATTTTTATGTCTTAAAGTGAGTTTTGGGAGGGTTTAGTGCTTTGCAGTGTAATGTGCTTAAGCAATTCAGCCCAAAGAGGAGAGAGGAATTTGAGCTACTGGATTCATTTGCCAGGAAGAGAAATCTCTTTGTTTTTTGGTATCAGAAAAAAAATACATGACTGACATCAAGGCATCATCCTTAAAAAAGACTGAGCATATGGAGTCTGCTCTGAGCATCTTTAGCCTTCCAGGAGACCTCAGATTTTACTGCCTTTCCCTGCAGTACTGTGCAGCACCAGGAAAAACAGAGATCCCCTTCACCATGTGAAAACAGCTGAGACGCATTTTCACTTCCTTGTGACATTTAGTCATCTTTCCCTGACTGATTTTCATGTATTTCACATGCAGTAAGGACTGAATTTCAAAGCAGCTGGTGGCCTCATGGGGCAGGGAGGGAGTTTCCTGGGAAGAGGGGTTCTGCAGGGCTGGGCAGCCCCCAGCCCATGCTGGCAGCTCACAAGGGTGAAGCTGAAGCAGGTTTCCTCCTGCTGGATTCACCTGCTCATGGATGGCCTTAGGCTAGGATTTTACCATGTACATGTGGCATTACAACTTCATACTTGATATCTGATATCTGATGATCAGCTGCTGGGAACAGCACCAGAAGCTCCCCAGCCATTTCCCGGGGAGGAGGTGACAAACCTGGCACTGTGGCAGTGAGGGCACAGCTCTGTTACACAGCAGATCCCATCCCTTCCGACGGGCGTGGGACGTGGGGTGCCCCTGGCATCCTGAGCCTCCTCTGCTAAACCCATCTCTGCATCTACTTATTACTAATGCCCAGCAGTCCCCTGTTATACTAGAGGTGACATTTTGGAAAGGAACATGTGAGAGGACGAGATGCTGGCAAAAAAGCTGGGAAACATTTCCTCCTGCGTGGCACAGGAAAATCTGAATCCCCATGCTCTTTTGTCTGCTGATGCAAATGTACCAGGCAGGACAGACAGGAACTGTGGCTTGCCCATCTCTCAACTCTCTCAGTGACACCCATGGGCCATTTGGTGCCTGAACTATTTTGCTGTTTGTTGAGATTCATTGAGGAGCACAATAAACATCTAACATGACAACTAGGCCACATTCCACTCCTCACAGCAAATATTCTCAAGTATTTGACACCTTGAATGTGTAGTAAAAATAACTTATTGAAAGCTAATATGTTGAATAAGTGCCCTGAAACACAGCTATAAGCACTGGGGTGTCCACAGACATGGCCCCATTCCTCCTTCCCTCTGTCCTTCCATCCCTCCTTCCCTTTTTCCCTCCTCTCAGTTTCCCTGAGGATGAATTGCACCACCCATGCACCATGGCCTCTTTTTTCAGCAGATGCCATCCTTTGGCATTTCTTCCATGCAGCCATTCAGGAGCCATGAGTTTGCTGGCTCTGTGCTGGCCTCCAGCGAGCACAGCATCTGAGAGCAAAGCCTACACACTTTTTGTAAATTTAGGTTCTAATCATGCCGTGGCTGGATTCCCTGTTTGCAAAATGAGCATATTAATCCTTCCTTTATCCCACTGTTTATCAGCCTTGACTCACAAGATTGTAAATTCTCTCTGGCAGGGCAGTCTGTTAGGATGTGTGCTCGCTTCAACAGAGCCTTGAAACCCCTAGGACTTTCTAAATGCTGCTATTCATGTACTATCATATTATTCATCCTGATTAATTTCTGGGTTGTATCTTTAAGCAAAGATTGCTGTTTCCCAAACCTTAACTTCAGAGTCCACAAGCCAGATTTATCCCTGCTGTCAAGCCATTAGGTTACATTACTGTTAATAATTCCCTGCTCTGAACACACTGGCTTGTACTTCCTCATGTTGTGCTTCTTCTACAATTGATAAAGGATCGCTCTGAGGAATTTTCATTGCAAAAGAAATCAATTCTCAGCTAGCAGGGGAAGATAGCAAGGGCCATATAAGGTGATCTCACACCACCACTGCTCCCTTTAACAAGACTGTAATTTTTTTGCAAGCTGTACATCTGGATGCCAGCTTTCCAAGCACTGGGGTTGATCTATCAAACACTGCAAAACAAACTATCTTTAAAATGAATGATGATGCAAATTGCTGTCAGAAAAGAAATCTATCAAAAAAAAAAAAAAAAAGAAGAATATAAATTAAAGACTAGACATGCTGGCAGAAGAGGAATGCTATATGGTTTACATCAAGTTAATCCACTGCCAAAACTTTCTCTGATTTATACGCTAAAATGGCAACCCTAGACTAAAGGTAAAAGGGGCACATTGCCAACACAGAGCCTGTTTCTGCAGAGGCTCTGCACATGCCTAACTCCCTGTGTGCTCCTAGGCTGCTTGGAGGAAGAGCTTTCTACTACACCACCACCTTGGAGGTGCTGATGTACTGCCCAGCAGCCAGAGAAGGAAGAGCAGCCCAGCTGGATGCCCGGGAGCTATGAGGAAGAGTTTAGTGAGAGATGGCATCTCCTCCACACCCAAGCTCAGCCTTGCTCCCAGCCACTGGTGGCTTATGCAGGGCTGTCCTGGAGGCCCCCTTGGTCCCAGCACCTCCACCACAGCATTGGCAAGTCTCAGCTGAGACGCTTGGCTCCAGCCCCAGTGCAGTGACTGCGGTCCTGCTCACATCACTGTGGGATCCCAGACATGATCCAGGGCAGTGTGCTTCTTATTAGCAGTGAAATCATTAACAGCTACCAACCTGTCCCTGCTGTGACTCTTTCTGCCACTAATCAGACTCTCCCCTCTGCAATGGGGCTCGAGCCAGCCATGCAAGGTCCTGCATCAGCAGGTCCTGCAGCAAGGATCTCCCCACCAGAGAGGACAAGGAACCCTTTGGGTGGCTATGGAGGGTGGATTTGCAATGCAACCCAGCCAACCTTTGGCCCTTGGGATAGGAACATAGCAAGGCTTGTTACTTACTATAGTTACAGACAATATGCAGTGCACAGTTGAGACCCCTTCCTCTTTCACTGGTGGGAGGGCTTGGGGGACATTTAATACTGTCCACTACACACAAAAATTTGATTGCATGGAAATTGAAACTGCAGTGTCAGGCACTCAAGAGCTGAGAAGTGCCAGAAATAAGATTGCTAATCTGTCCTTTATTTAGTCTACTTTTACATGTGTACTTGATAAGGTCTTTAATTACAGGATCTCATGTTTGCAGTTGTATTATAAAACAAACACAAGGAAGCCCAAATCAAGCTGTACCACAGCTCAAACGAGGGTTTTGTTCATTTCCCAGTTCTTGAGAGTGAGAACAGCATTTTTGGCCATCAAATTCTCATTTGCCAAACCTGTTGTGCTCCTCCCACAGTTCTGCTATGCAGCCCCTTTGCTGATGTAATGATAACCAAAACTAGGAGGAGTGCTGGGAAGAGCCATTAGAAGCCACATGTGGAATTGTCAGCCTCTATTACAGGCTGAGCAAGGTCCCAGCTAATTGATGAGACAAAGCAATTTCTGTGATTGAAAGTCTATATAGAGATAAAGCATTGCATTTTTATCAGGTGCAGCTTTGATTTTTTGTTAATTACTCTACTAACTTTGGAAGGAGAGGGGAAGTATTTATCCCACATAAGGCAAAGAAAACCAAAGAACATACTTGGCAGAGACACACTGTATTTGTCTAGGATGAAAAACAGGACATATCTGCTGGTAGACAGCTATCCAGGGAGGTATTTTTCCCCTGCTGCACTGTTTCTCTTGGCAGCACAATGTGCTAACTTTAGAAGTGTCTGAATGCCTTTACTAAACTATTAGCACAAAATAAGCTCCTTTGTGTTTCACCCATTCATGCCTCTTAATTTATGTTCTGGCATCACTTTTCCTTGCATTGTGCAAGTCAAGAGTCTGCACATAGGGCCAAAACGTGTTTGTGCACCGGCGGCGATCAGGACAAGCGCCCTTGAAGTCGCTACAACTGCACCAGAAAGCCAGACCCCACCGTGTCTGCCACTTACAGTGAAATTCAGGCATGCCTACCTTGAAATCTTGCTCAGAAAGTAACAGTGTACCTTCCCCTGCCTTGGGGTTGAGCTAACCAAAACCAGGAACAAGCTGTGGTGCATGGGGCCAGAGCTGTGCTCCCCATTGTCCGCAGGGCTGGGCTCCCTGTTTGCCCCATCCTGGCAGAGCCAGAGGCCACCATGAAGTCCATCAGCAGAGCCAAAACATGCCTAAAGTGACGTGATCTTTCTTCTTTTGATTAGTGTCTCTGTTACAGCAATGTGTTTTATTGCCTGGGAAAGAGACAATAAAAAAAATCTGCAGCAATAAATAATGTGAAACAGGATATTCAAGAACAATAATCCAAAGTGCTGCATGAAGTGAGGGCCTTTCCCTTAAAACACTGCACACTGCAAGTTCCCTGGGGCATCAAAAACCCATTCTTTCATGTTCTTTATGGAACTAAGGGAATTGCTGGTGTTTGACCTATCAAGAAAATATATATTTTATAGAGGGTGATACCGAGCCAAGAAGTCTAATGCTCTGAAGCTTGACTGACACAGTTTGCAAAAACAGCTGCAGGCCAGCAAGTTTAGAACTCCAGTTTTCCAAACCTAGAGTAATTCACCACCTTCCCAGTGAAAGGGACAGGGAAGCAGAAGTGTTTTGGGTGCATTTATTTCTGGGGAAGAAGTGTACTGTTCAACTCTCCTTGAGGCAGCTCCCAGGATTGTTCCTAAGGCAGGCTGCTGAGCACTGGGATGGGAGCTCACCTGAAAATCTGGGGTGCTGGAAAAGGCATAGCCAAACCCCAGGTAAACAAGATGCTGATGCTTGTCTGGGACCCTTTTAATAGATGGGGTGAAAAAAAAAATGGAGAAGCCCTTTTAACAGGATCCTCCAACTTCCTTTGCTCAACGCATCCTTGCCCAAACCAAGCTGCAGCTCTCCCACTTTGGAGGCCTGAGTTGGGCATGGGGGCCTAGAGTTGTAGCTGCCTGACTCTGCTGCCCCCACACCTTTAGGGACAGCAAGGGGGGACTGATGTCTTTGAAGCCACCAGTGGCATCCCCAGAGAGCTGAGCTCTGACCCTGACTTTTTCTCTCATATGTGTCCTGAGGCTGCACAGCTGCCAGAAACCATATGCTGAAAACTCACTCCTCCATTCTGACTCCTTGAGGGCTTTTTCTCAGATTTCAAGCCCTAGAAATAGGTACTTTTCATCCTTAACTGTGCCTTGTTCTACCCTCTTTACAAGGGATGTTCCTGCAGTATCTGTGAAAAGCTGCAGCTCCAAAGCAAAGCTCAGCTCACACGGCAGCTCATACCACATATGAGCTGGGAAGGAGGGAAAGAGGCATGGAAAGCAAGAGGAAAAGCAAGCACCAGTGCACCCAGTCTTGTTTCAGCCTTCCAACATAGGCCAACACAAAGACAGGATGACTGCAAAGCTGGCAGGTAAAAGTTAACTAAAGTTACCTGCCAGCTGGAGGGTGAACACGATGCTAAGAAAACATGGCTAAGTGCAACACATAAAGTGGACCAATGGAAAACAAAATCAGCATCTATATTATCTCTTTTTGAACTGTTTATAGCTGGATCTAATCACAGTCCTGTTAAGGTCAATGGACAGATTCCAAGTAGCCAGGACTGAAGTTGAAGCCACCACCGTGTCTTTGGCTCCATGGCTTTGCTCAGGGATGTTAACAAATATGCTTCATGGTGTATAGTGGGTGAAAGCACCACTGCTGCCTCTTGGCTGCACAGCTCAGAACAAGGAACAGGCTCAACAGCCCTGGGGCAGAAAGGCAGCTCTGTCTGCTGCAGGAACACATCACTTGATTCAGATGCAAACTCTCTAATTTATGCAGACAGACATACTTGTACACAGACAAACACGCCGGGTTTTCATCCCAGCGTATGGATGAGTGGGCTAATGAAAAGAGATGACATCTTTCTCTTACACACACGCAGTCACCTACACAAAACCATGCTAAAAATATTTTCTAAAGGCAGCAGTCAAGTACACTGAATAGGGAACAGCAGAATTAAGACTGCCTATTCATTTTGACACCGTTCTAAGAATTAAAGTTAAGCAATAATAGTATTGTCCTCAGTGTTACATTAACAATTCTTGCTCTATTTGTTCTGAAAGAAAGTGCCTTGTATTAAAAATATCTTATTTTTTTTCCCTATCTAAAGTCTTGGGGGGAAAAAACAGGAAACAAAATCCAAGTCTTTATTTGTAAAAGTTTCTGGAGAGTTTTCTCAGGAAAAGCAAAAGCAAAACCACAGATATTAGGAAATGTCAGAGTTAGGGCTGCCCAAACATGGAGGCACTTTTTATTTACTCACATATCCATCTCCAAATAAAGTGAACCAAAATTGCACAGCCAGCCCTGGCCTTTGAGTGACTAACTCTGCAACCTCAGGGGCAATCTTTTAACCAAAGACATCTACACATTTAAATTCCGGGGTGGGATTCCCCTGTTCCTTTTTCTAAAAGGAAGATGAACCCTGTGCCAGGGTGGTTCCCCCACCACTGGCACTACCTGAGTCACTGGCAGTGGTTCAGGCTGCCATCCCCACCTAAGAGCAGCTTGAAAGAGGAGACACTTCAGCCACATGTTTGGTGAATAAGCTCTTACATCCTCTCCTTCACATCTATTCCACACTTGAGCACTTCTGTCCTTTCCCCTCCAAATGTCCCAGTTCCAGGCCTGTCACATAATTTCACCACTCACAGAAGTCCCAGGATCCCTATCCTGCCAGCTGTATCCCTATTTCTTTCCTTCCCACTAATCTCATTGCTCAGCCATCCTCAGTTCCCCATTTCCAGACTGTCTGCTATGCATTTCCAGCTCTCCCTTATTTTTCACCCTTTCTATCCCTCACATCTCACCACCCCATTCATCTCCCTCTACCTCTCTTTCAATTTAGTTGAGGCATCACATCCCTCCTGCCTGGGCTCAGTGGGATTTGGGGACAAGGTGAGGCCAAGCCCCGTGGTCTCCGTGCACTGCCATTGCCAGGGTGGTCCCAAATCTCCCTGCACTGCATCATGTTCTGTGCAGATACACCTTTTGGGGTGCAAATTAAAAAGTTCAAGAGTGTCACTGCTGAGCATGTGAAAATAAGAATTTGTCCTAAAAGTTGACGCCAAGGCAGATTTTAGAGACTACTGGAATTTGAAGGAAGGAGTGAAAACACATTCTGGACATGTGCCAAGCACACCCTCCCCATTCAAAAGTGGTGACTGTCCCATCTTTGGTACAGACAAACAAATAATTTAGAATCTTGGTTGTTTCAGGAATGATTCAACAGTAAGAGTTTGTTACATATCTGTAGCATATGTTAACCAAGGCTTTTGGACATGGCTTGTAAGCCTCAGACAACTCTATTCTCCCAAAGGGCAGGAGAAGGAGGGATAAACAGATGGAGAATGGTGAACAAACCATCTGTGCACCCACAGCAACCCTCCAGCTCCTCGGGTAGCCTGCAAGGACCCTCTGGGCAGCTCCTCAAGGGTGGGATCTTTCTAAATTACACCTTAACAGTCACCACATCTAATAAATGGTGGGAAATAGAAAGTGTGTTCCATACTTATCGCCACACAATTAATTATTTTACCTAAGCACAACACAAAAGCACATGCAGCTTAATGTAATGCTGAGACATCCATCTCGTCCTTCAGAACAGAGCAGCCATTAACCTTCTTGCAAGAATAAACACAAATGCTTGTCTTCACTGACATAATTCCCTCCCTTAGCTAAGCCAGGATCACTTACAGGACTTCTCCCCAGAAAAACCTGACTCTCCCTTTCTGCACTCATGGATTCTGCTCAGAGGCTCTCATACAGCTCCATATGAGCTGTCTTCTAGATAATATATGTTCTGTTACATGCCTACTTTTCTTACTGAAAGATAGGAAAAAAATGCCTTTTTTTTTTTTTTCTTTTTAATCATCCCCTGGACATGTACATCATCACTTGAACATATCCATCACCACTAAATATTCTATTGGAACCTGCAGGCCTGAACCATAATGGCATAAACTCAGGCTGTGTCTGGAAGGAACAGAGTGGGTAATTTATCAGAAAACAGGTGGAAAAAAGGTGCCTTTATGCTTTCCAATGCCTTTATGCTTTTTTCCTAGGAGATACCCAGAACTCCATTTCAAATCATATCTCAAAGGTAAAAGTAGTAAGGACTTGAAAGGCAGCACTGAGTCTTCCCAGACTACCTACCTACACTGATTTTACCACTTGGACCTGAAGAGCCTGAACAACACGTTTTGGTTATTACAGGGAACTTCACCAAAACAGGCAGGTGCTGGCATGATTTTAGGGCTGCAGGTGAAGTTCTCAGAGGAAAAGTTGTGCTCCATTTCCCAGCCTGTCTCCAGTTTATTTATTTGTGCAGCCATAACTAAGGAAGTTTACATAAAGACCATGAAATGCTGCTAGGAAATGCAGTAACATAAATTGGCTCTCAGTGAGTGACAAGACAGAAGGTGGGTGGAAAGAGACTTCTGTTGATGTGTGATGAATTTTGGGAGCTGGTGAACCACAGAATTAGGATCCCAGCTAAGGGTTTTCTGAATTTTTATAACTGTAAAACTGAATCCTAGAGTCCTACAAGATGTTTGCACCACTTTTATTCAGATCCTCTATGTAGTATAGAGAAACAATTCTCTTTCTATTCACACATCACTTGGCTCATGTTGTGAAGCAACAAATAAGTTTGTGCTTCCTCCTTCCACCCCTTAAGTCTATGTTGGCACATTCACATCTGAGATTTCTCAAGATAAAATACATGTCCACATGTCCAGGAAGTCTGCAGCTACCGTGGTGGTAACGCCAACCTGCTCCTTCCAGCGAGCCTGAACACAGTTCATGATGACTCTACACATCAAACAGCTATAGGCTCATCATGCAAGTCCCCTGCTCCCCAGAATTACAAGTTTATTGTGCCTGCATTGTACATCCAACTCCCAGATGTGCAGCAAATCCATCCAGCACAGTGGGAGCAGGGCCCAGTGTAAGAGGCCTGTGGTGGCACAGTAATGTGCACTGCTTTCCAAAAGCATCAGCCCTGTGCACACAACAAGAAGGTTTCTGGAAGTGTGGCAGCCCAGATAGATCTATTGCCTTTTAACTCCAAACTGGTCACTTAACACCTGGAAACTCCAGACAAATACAGAAAATACTCAAGACTTTCTGGGCAAGGCTTTGTCAAAAAAAGTGATTATGCCAGTGGAAGTGAACAGAACATGATGGCTAAATTACAATTTGACATCAAGATCCACTCTTATGTTCTGCCTGCATCACAGGCTGATGCACATAAGCCATGGGCAAATGACGGGCTGCATAGCTTATAAATACATTTTTTTATTCTTTATGAAAGAAAACGTTGTTTGAATGCATATTGTCAGTGAAGAAGAATTACTTGCGCTCAATCTTTCGACTGTCACCTATGACAGATCTACAGGAAAACATCCTTTTAACTGAACATGTGACTGTTGGGCATATTTGATGACAATGTATTTCAAAATGATCAAAGTCAGTTGTCAGAGAAATTAGATTAGTCATTATTAGTCTTCAGTAGTTCCCATGAGAACCTTCAACAGTTGGTGGCTCTTCTTAAAAGATTACAGTAAGCCTTGTAATGTGTCATGATGAAAGTGGTAAAGATTTGGAATAAAGGGCAGACTGCTGTCTTTATTTTTGAAAGTAGATGGTTTCTAATTGAGACTTTTAATTGTACTGCATTATATCAGTCTGTGATACAGAAAACATTTAAAATGGACTTATATCTTTCCATGACCTGCTGGAAATGGCATTTTAAATTCGTTCCACTGAAAGAATCTGGTTCCTAACAGCCAGTGTCAATGCCAACAGATATTCTTATTTCCACACCATTTCTTCTTGTTCTCCTACTAATGCCAAGATGAGAAACAATGCTGATATGCATTCACAGGACTAATTATTACACACTGGATCCTGCAGTCTTATCAGTGAAGTTGAAACAAAAATGGCAATATAATAACCATTACCTGAAAATAAAGTTGGGGAAATCCAAAGCAAAATGAGGTGAGGTGTTAGCCATCATGACGGCTGGTGTACAATATACTAAAAAAAAATATTCATTGACTGTTTTATTCCTTGCACAACTGGAAACTTCTATGATGTGTAACATCATGTGTAAAAATGGAAGTCCTATAGATTCAAATTATAAAGGATATCACTTAAGTAATATTTAATCCAAAGAGGTATTCAGATAATCTAGAATATCTGAGAACGATGATTTCTTCAAAGGATTAGAAAAGATTTCTCTTTGAAACAGCTTGTTTGAAGTTTTTGCACAGACATAAAACAAAAGACTCTTTGTTTAAAGGATTATATTTAAGGAGCCCTTTTTTCATGCATTTATTTGTTGGAAAATGCTGATTGGGGAGACCCCTAAACTGTAATGAAGAGTATTATGACTGTCATTTCAAAGGAGACCGATAACTTCTTTAGATCTTTTTCCAACAGTGAGGCAATCATGCATCCTTGTCCTTTCATTATGATTCCTTAGCCCAAAATTTATCAAAGAGCAAAATTTTATAATGTTCTTTTTAGAGAGCATTTTTATGTTCTTTACTGTCAATTCTTTCTTTTCAATTTTTTCTCTTTATCCATCCCTGAAGCACATACCTCACAAAACACAAAAGGACTCAAACCCTTACAAGTATATAATAGCAGGGGGATTATAAAAAACGAGATATCTGATGACCAGGTTTTCAAACTTCTTACTTGTGTGATTATCTACATGCTATTTAGGCCATTTTCTTTCTATGCTGAGTGGCTTTGGGCCATGTGGGGTCCTCATGAAAGCAGCTTTTTTCCCCTGATGTACCCAGTCAAAGCAGCCCCTCCAAAATCATCACAGCAACCACAGCAATAACATGCTAAGTCCCTATAGACAGGGGGTTTTAAGGAAAGAAGGCATACCTGGGGGCATTTTCCTGGCTGCCAGGGGCATAAAGACCATGGAAATATTGCCCAGGGTTCCCATGGCCAGCCTCTGGTTGAGCCAAAGTTGTGGCTGGAATCTCACCCAGCCTGCAAACTGTTGTTGGTTTCCCAGAAGAATTGCAGACTCTTTGTAGTGAATTCAAGTTTTCAGGCTTTTCCCAGTTGCTTTTCCCAACTGTCCTCCACAAACCCCACTAGAAGCAGCCATGGTGTCCTTGGCTGCACCAGTACCAGTGAGCTGGTGGGAACTGGGACACCAGCTCCAGTGCTGCCCGGAATCACTCACACCACTTGACCTTTAGCAGTGAGTTTTGGCCCTGACCAGCCCTTCCAAATAATGCTGAGGCACTGTATGGGAGACAGTCAGACCAGAGAACATTCCCAGGTGGTGATTATGGACAAGGCTTCCCTGTTTTGGGAAGGAGAGGGGATGGAGTCCAGCCAGATGGATGCAAAACCAGACCATGTATTTCTTGCCCTCATGGCCAACAGTCCCTGTGGTTCCGGGATTTCCTGAGGCAGAGCTGGAATCATTTTGGGGGTTTCACTGTTCCCAATCACTTTCTATTCCATGAATTTGTCCAAATGGGTGTGAGATCCATGGAAAGCTTCAGCATCCTTCACATCCTTTGGCAAACAGCTCCACAGCTCATTTCAGTGTTATTAATACCATACTTAAATGTAAGTGATAATAAATCTATCATACCCTGACAAAATCTTCCAGGGGGTAATAATTTTAATAACTGTTAAAAAGGTTCGCTAGGCTTACTGTCTGAGTATGCCTAGCTTCAAATTTCAGCTACTTGGTTCCTGTTAATGCCTTGTCCATTAGCTGGTAAAAAAGAAATATATTGCCAGATATGTCCTCTGAGTAAACTGTGAGGTGATAATAAATCAGCTGAGTTCTTGAAATCTCTTCTAAAGAGGCATGCTTTCAAAACTTCAATAATTACACTAAATGTGTTGAGGCATGACTTTCCTTTAAAAAAGGAGCCCTTTTTGGCTGCATAAACCACACCTTGACAGAAATAAACAACATTCGCTCTTTCTTTAGTTTTTGACATTATGAAAATGTTACAGAGAAACCTTTGGCCTGTCTCCAGGCCAAATAAACAATTTCACAATTAGCATCACAGAATATCCCCTTATGAGCAAACTGTGCTCCAAAATAAAAGTGGATTTCAGTCCAGAAATGTTAGTCTGAGTTCAAAGTGTGCTAAGAAATGTAAACAGCTTATTCAGCACTATATGCTTTGGGAAATTTTTCCATGGAAACAAGCTCTTTCTGAACACAAGAATGGCACTAATTTGTTCATATGCATATAATTAACTTCATTCCACTGATTTTCTTGGAGATTTGTTAGAAGACGAGGAGTAATCTTTATACTTCACAGCATAAAAAGTGAAACAGCAAATCTTCTTACAAGATATATATTGCCAAAGGAAGAAAAACTACATCACTACAGTTCTATTGATTTGGCAGTATAAGTACTTAGTGTTTCATGTTAGATCTGATTTTCAGGTGTATTTTTTCTCACATCCCTATATTGTTTTCTTGTATAAGAATGATATTGAAATGTGATCTTCTTGTTGAATGAAATAGTGAAAACTGAAAAATAGGCATGCAATAAATTTGTTTCATAGGGATTATACAGTGATGATTGCTACTGAAAAAATTACCCACTCTTTCAATCTTGATTTTCAAGTTCATACCACTCCTTAGACTTCCAGGAATATACTGTAGGAAGGAATACATCTTCTCAAATGCTAATCTTTCATTTTACGCATCCACCTTGCCAAATCTTGTGACTCAATTTACTCTGCAGGGATTTGATTTTCTCTAGCACTGACACTTGAAACACTCCCTGCACAGGGATGTAAATAACATTCCCCTACACAATATTTCCAGAATCCTCACTGAGGCAGGAATGAGTACCTTTTGAGCAAACCTGGTGAGAGGACTTTCCAAAACAGACAACTTGGAGCAATATTACCACAGAGAATTATTACTCCATAAGTAAAAGTATGTTTTCAAACGCTCCAGAGTGCCTCCACAGGTTCAGTCAATGTGCAAGTAAAATGTGTGGTACCTGAAGCTCAGAAGGAATCATTTGCAGAAGATGCAAATGCACATGAGAAGGCTATGTAGTATTCTCTGCTGAGAACTGAGATCTTTAAACAAACAAAACCCTCACGTTTCTGCATTGCACCAGGTTTCAACAAAGTCCTGCTGGAAACCAGTGCTTTCACCTCATGAAAAAATTGACTTTCAATCTTCATGGTTGGAATCTGAACTCTGAATATGAGCAAGATGACTCTCATTCTTCAGAGGCACATCAGATTTCACATATTACACATTTGAGCAGACAGTCACTTGATTCAGAGGATTGATAAACTAAATTCCTACCACAGAGGATGTACAAATCAGGCAAGAGACTGCCATTTTGCTCAGTCTCTCTTCCTTTACTAAAATTTAACATATGATTAAAATCCATTTTGACATTTACTGCAGGAGAAACAAGACCATGCCAGTTGCACTGGCTCAACAGCTACAAAAAAAAATTCACGTACATCAGGATTGTCTGAACAGCATTATTATGGGAATTTTCTAGGTTGCTAATACTTTAATAGCACTAATCTTGCTTTGCAATTAACGTCCAAACAGATGCTCGTGTATTTCAAACCTTCCTTTGAAATTTAATTCATTATCATAAGGTTTTCTCTCACCTTGCAGGCCCTCTCTCCCATGGTGACACAAGTTAATCTCAGGGGAAAAGGCTCTAAGCTCTCAAACAAGTCAGGCTGATGTGTGATTCCACTAACCTCTTCTGTATTTTTTTTCACACCAACTTTTCTCATCATCAGTTTCAGCTTCCCTTTAAAATAGATTTTTTATTTAATTTTGCTGCATGTCTCCGGCACTGCAATTTATTGTCACCCTCTTTAATTTAAAAGAACATTGTTTTACAGAAGAAAGCAAGCAAGCAAACAAGCAAGCAAGCAGGCAAGCCTGTCAATCTTTCCTATGATTTTCTCTGGAGGGCAAATTTCTTTTAATCCCTTTCCTGAGCATAATTTAGCACATGTAATTATATCTCAAAACAAAAGGAAGTGAATCAATGCACTACTTTGATTTTAGGAAATACTAAATATAGTCGATCTAAGGATTTCTTACTACCCTTTTAATACAGTTGTCATTGCCAAGGACCAAAGTGCTTCTGAGCAGAGAGTAAATAAGATGTGGCACTTGTTAAAGAAGAGCCTTTCTGAAATGCAGGATTGGTGTCTGGAGGCATTATGGTTCAGGTGTAACCTGTCAGCCTGACACACAGATTCTGGCACACTGCTGCAGTTTTGCTTCACAGAATTTTATTTTTTTTTCTTTTTTAATAACACAGTCATCCTAGATCACACTTATATCCTGAACACCAGACCATCCTAAACCCGTGCAACTGCTGTTATGCACAACAGAAAGGATGTTCCCTGAAAGACAAATGATCCTGTCTCCACAGAGTGATCTCCTGAGCAGCAGAGTAGCAGCCTGCAGGTCACCATACTTATCTCTAAGGGCTTCCTGCCCCTCTGGCCCTGGTTTTACATACCTTGGTGCCCCTTCAACGTCACACATCTTCACTACACCCTTTGTGGCTGATGAGAAGCTGCTTTGCTGTGCTGGGGTCACTGTCCAGCCATGCAAACATTGCTCTGATACTGGTGACCCATCATCCTGCCTTTGCAATGCCCTTATTTATTTACAATCTCTATTAATTTATCCACTCTCTCTTCCTAAGGCATTGTATCGCATACTCTGATAAAACAAAGGAAAATACTAATCAGGATTAATAGCACCATTATCACTCACTGAATTCAGTAGAATTGCAATGGCTAAGAGGGAACATGAAATTGCAGATGAAGAACTTATGCAGGAAATACCAAGTGCTGGAAATGAACATCTTTTTTTCAAGAGTTATTCACAATTAAGCAGCTGCAATAGATCCTTCACGTACCCTTCACTGTACCTGCAAGCAAGGGCAAAGTGAGCTGAATTTTGCCTTTGGCTGAGGATGTCAGGAGGATGAAGGGGTTTTGTACTGAGTTCTCCATTCTCTACAACTCGTGTGCATGGTCATGTGCCATGGGAGCTGACACTGCCAGTAGTTCTGGTGAAGAGCCAAGCAGCATTAAGCACCTTTGGAGCCTAAATCCACTTTTCCAAGGAGACACAGGCACCTGGGACAGGACCCACAAAGGGCGTAGGCTCCTCAGCACTGAGGTGCACAGCACTCTGTTCCCAGGCACTCACTGTCTCCAACAACAGGGCTGAGTGAGGCATTTGGGCTCCCTAAACAGAGTTTCCTGAAAACAGGAGCCACAGACCAGCCCAGTGGGCAAGGAGCCACATAAGCCAATCACAAAGAAATCTTGAGGTGGTGTCAAGCCTCACCCCATGCAAAGGTGCTGTACTTGGACAGTGTTCACAGCCCCACGGGGTGGAGAGCCCCATTCCCACCCCTGACTCCAGTGCCTTTTTCCCAGAAATACACAACCCCAGGATGCAGGAAATGGGAGTTCACATCATTCCCTGGCCTAAGGAAGTGTCTGCACATCAGAGAGATGGTTTCAGGGTTGTATTTTTTTCCTTCAGGGCAAAAAAGGAAGATGCACAGCATTTAAACTGCAAAACTTGCCCCTGTGAAAAGCTTTTCCAGTTCCGGTTTTGTTGGTCTGTTTTTTGGTTGGTTTTTTTTTCAACAAAGAAGACAACAAAAGGGTAAAAGAACATCAAATTTTGGCCAGAACAAAAATCTGTTCTGACTGAAAAAGAATTTTTCCCTTCCTCTATCCCATGAAAGCTACACAGTGGCTCTTGCTGTTTAAGGAGTAATTTCCTATACCTCTAAAGCCCCTCTGCCTCTTGGGTAAAATGCTAGGGGTGTATTAGAAACAACCAGCACTTACCAACCCTCTGCTAAAAGCAGTGGTGATGAAACAACCACCAAGACTGTGGTCTGTGGTGAAAACAGGAGCTACTGAAGGGCCTGGCCCACCAATACCATGTGCTGCAGCCCTGTGCCAAGGAGCACAGCAGAGAGGCTGAGGATTTCCCACTGGAAAAGATGCTTTGGCAGCCTGTTGTCATCCAGGTGAAGCCTAGTCCTCCCACCAGTCTCCCCAGGACCCACCTTCTCGATGCTCACTCCCAGCAATGTTCTACAAGAAGGAAAAGGACAATAAAGCCACTTCCAAGTGACAACTCTCCATGGATGGATCCAAAGCCCGGTGTCCCCACGGCTGTGCACGGTACCACAGCCTGCAGCTGGGAACACTCGAGTTCCACAGATGCACTCTGAGGCCCTGGCTGCCTGAAGCACGGGGGAAAAGCTTTGGAGGTGGGCTCTCCCTCTTGTCCCACTTTGACTACTTTCTTTGAACTGTGCTGGAAGTTTTCTTTTCCTGATCTGTAGTTAATCTGCTCAAAAAGTTGCACAGAATATGAAATTAAAAATGTGACAGGCGTTTTTTTTGTTGTCTGCTTTTTGACAGTTTTTGGAAGAGAAACCCAACTTCTGGCTTTTTGCCAGGAGGATTATGTTGTTTCACTTATGAAGAACACATTTTTCATAAGCAACTACTTTACATTGCAAACTCTGAGCTCTTATTCCAGACAGATAGACTACTTTTATTAAAGTTTCCTCCAAGACCTCATCTGGCTTTTAAGTCCATGAGTGTTAACTTAGAAATACTGTAGTTAGAGAACTGCACACAAAGGTGTATTCATTAGGTCTGGGGCTGGTCTCACACTGAAATAACCCTTTAGAAGCTAAAAAAACCCAAATACATTCATAAAAGTGAACACATTTGAGTAAAATGTACAATTACACAGAAGACTGTGATTGTGGCCTGTGGCTGTGCTTGGGCAGGAAACACTTTTCCTGCCTTGCAAATACTCCTGGGATTTCAGAAATTACTCCCATTTCCATATGTAGAAAAAAAGAGAGTTATTTTACAGCTTTCATTGAAAGGAAAGAGCAGAGAGACAGGCAGACAGTCCACAGGGCTGTGGTTAGGGCTCTCACCTATGATGAAAGGGATTTAGGATCAGATTAGCTGTGCTTGCTGTGGTTTACAGAGGGGATAGGGCTGCTGGGCTCTCAGAGGCACCAAGTGCTCATTAGGTGCTGGCTTTTTCAGCTCTCTCAGTTGAAGATTTTCAGTTTTGCACCAATCATTAACTGTTCAGCAGGTCAGGGACTTGAAGCTAATTAATCTCCGTGGGAGACTGATGCCAAATCCATCTGCTTTGGGCACCCAAACAGGTTTGGCACGACAGGCTCCAGTAGATGGGTCAGGCCTGGCAGGAGTGACTCAGCTCCCCCAGATGCCAGTGCAGGTCCTGGCAGGGCTCCTGGCACAGCTGCGGCTCTGGGTCTGCCGTGCCCACGCCAGGAGCTACCCCTGTCTGCCCACCACGGGCAGTGCTGAGGGGCACTTTGTGAGTGGGGATGCACCAAGAGCCAGCCCAAGGGATAGGTGCTGGCTGTGTCACACATCCCTGAGGTGCAGGCAGCAGGTCCTGCTCCACAGGACCTCAGAAACCTGAACATGGGTGAGTCCTTCTGCACAGCACTTAACCCTGCACCCTCACCAACACCAGCCCTCAGAGGGACAGGATCCAGCCTGCAGGCTAGAAGCTGGGCTGAAAGAGAGATGGTGTCTGTCCTTCACAGACAAACCATGGCATAGCTGGGGTAGAACTCAGGGGAGGGGAGAAAAGGTGACTCAAGCTGGGTTCAAGATAGTCTCCTGAGAAAGAGGAGCCTAGGACTCCCTCCCTGCACCCAGCACCACCTATATCCCTTGCCACTGGGCACCAGTAAAATCCTCCTTACTCCTTTCTCACTTGCTCCTTTCACACCTGTTTCATGCTCACTGACCTATATTACGCTCACTGGGCCAAAGGAAGGCTTTCAGGTCTCTCCAGCTCCAGAAACTGCCCTTATTTAAAAGATTTCCTAAGTTTTATGTAGATTGCCAGTGTCATGGGAAGCCAGGCCGGAAGGGAATCTCACCCAGTCTCCTGCATATCATAAGAAATTATTTCTCTAACAAATTCCATAGCATGAGCCCAGCACAGAGGAACAAAATGTTACATTTCAGCATTTGTTTTTATCCCTCTTTGTTCTTCTCTGTTTATTCCTTTCTTTAATTAAAAAAAAAAAAAAAAAAAAGTAAAATGAGGGAGCAGAATAAGTAAAATATTAATGGAAAACTCCTACTTGAAAGTACTTTAACTTAGGTTGTTATTCTGGAAAAAAGAGAAAGGAGAGAAAGGAGAGAAAGGTACTGGGAAAAAAAGTGTGAAAGAATATTTTCTCCATTTATTTTTTAATTTTCTTTGTCAAAGTTGTTTTAAGGTCAGGAAATTTGCATGTACACAACCCTCTTACTGGGACCAGCCCTGCTGAGATCAGCTCCTGTAACATTGCACATTCTGTAACCCAGACACCTCAAAAGGGGTACCCAAATTGGGCTTAAAACATTCCTCATCTTTTCCTGGACCTGCTCTAGAGTGACAGGCTGGGCAGGGATACACCTGCAAGTGAGTGCTCTTAAAGTGACAATGAGTGAAATTTAGCAGTACATGATTTTTAATGTCTCTTAATAAAAAAGTCAGCATTTTGTGTGGAGTTTTCCAGGAATATCTTTAGGATGACTTACAAATATACAGAAAGTAAGAGAGCAAGTTACAACACACAGCCTGCACAGATCATTCCTTGACTCCACTGTGGCCCCAGGTGCTTATCGTGAAACAATTTCCAGTTTCTTATTTACCGTAATTTCTCTTTAAAGTCATTATTGTCTGGTTTCAAACTCCCTATTGCATTTGTCAAAATTGATGTTCTGTTTAAAGCAAAAGCAAATTATACCTCAGAGAACTCAGAGAAGATGGCAAGAAATGAAGATACCCTGGGTGTACAGGGGGGTGAGAGTTCTCCCTCCTGGGGCCAAAATGATCTGTTCATGAGCACAGGTACTCAGTTCTGGGTGCCTCTGGGCTGGCCAGCTGCATTTTCCTTCATCCCATGCACCTCACATCCAATTAATCTGTGAATGCATTTATTTAAGGGTTTGACTTTGGGTTTTGAGCTCTCAAAAGTAGACTCCATCAGTGGCTAACAGGCTGGGGTGAAAGACGACAACCTAAGAAACTCCGTATTGATGGGAATGGCTGAGAATGCTGTTTTGGTGGGGTTTAGTTCAGAAATCTTCAAACATAAGCTGGTCTTGAACTTTCACCTTTTTCAGAAAATCCTGCCCAAGACACTTTGTAGAGATGTATAAAGTTAGATAGGTAGCCAACATCCAAAATACATTAAAAAAACTGGAATTCCCCTCTTATGCCTCCTCTCCATTTTATCTGAGCTGCTCAAAGGCAGCAGGGCTCCTGCAAGGAGGATCACATAATACCACACCAGTCACTGCAGAGCAAAATGCAAGTGGGGGAAAATTCATTTCTCTAGGGGATGAACTGAGCCTCACTCCTCAATTCCATTAACTGCTCTCTTTCTCCCAGGCATTCTGCAGGCAGCAAGAGAATAAGAAAGATTCATTTCACATGGTGAAAAGGACATCTTTGAAAAGAAACTCCTGAAAATGAGTGGCTTGAAGTCCAGAAGGTACAGCAGCTGTAAAATTACTCTGTTATTTAGGTTGAAATTCTACTATTTTATTGTATGCCTTGACACAGAGTTTTCTTAAATGTTTTCAGAGACTATCTTGTAGCTGGAGTATAATGAGCAAAAAGTAGAATGACCTTTTTTTTTGGTTTATGCTTTGGGATTTTTTTTAACCCTTGCTCTTAGTCCCATTGCTGGCTTGAGCATAGCCACTAGATGGAGGACAGATTGTGCACACACACAAATACACACAGACACAGAAACAATCTCTTTCTTTCGTAATATCTGTCATCCATCCAAATCCACTCTGCCCTTTCTTCAAATAGACAATGTTATTAGCTTTACCCTTTACCCTTCAATTACCAAGCACATCATGAGTCTTGCAGCACTCCCTCAACTTCAGAGCAGCATAGAGCTCAAAGAAACAAAAACAAACAAACAAACACACACACAAGCTACTTCCCTGGATTTCCATGCATACTGATGATATAGAGCAGAGACAAGACTGCAAAGTAGGAAATGACTCTTGGAATTCAGTATGGACTTTAGTTCTCTTTGCCCTCATGTTAGGTTCTTGCATGACTTTGAGAATTTTTTTGTAAAGGTGGTAAATTCTGATTATGTGGTTCCTTCCTGTCCAGCAAAGTCTTACTTTACACATCTATCCTGTAGAGTTTTACTAAGGTGGATATCACTGACCAGAACAGAGATGGTGTGAATGGTCTTAGAAATGTGGCATGTTTGAGACCTAGCACCAAAGTCAGCCACACAGATAATATTCAGGTGTAGTTTCCTGACAGTTCCTGCCCTCTCTAATGAGCTGCAATGTCTGTGAAGTGCAGTGAACACCCTCCCTCAGCAGCAGCAGTCCCATAGCTCTCCAGGAGCTGCTGCACAGACGTGCAGTGTGAGCTTCTCTCTCAGGTCACATCTGTGATCATCTCTTTATCCAGTGTCCCTAGAGGTACATTCAGTGTCTTTGGAGCTCCAGGGATTTACATGGCTGAGTGCTCAGCTTTGAGCTGAGCGTGTCCCCCAGGGTCTCCCTGCAAGTACAGGACACACACTTCCCTACCAGGGCTCCACAGCATGAAACCTGCTCCCTTTTGGGGGTGCAAAGAAACACCTTCACTGTATCCAACATCATCACTTTCGTAGTTGAAACCTCTTCAGCTCTGTGAGCTCCTGTCAAACACAGAGTGAGCACAATCTGTGCAGTGGCATGTTCTCAGCTCTGCTAAGACTCTGGAGCATTTGTTTGAGAGGATACAAACACCTTATTCACACCATGGCGCTCACGTGAAGATCAGTCAGGCTGTTCAAATGCTGTAACAGCAAACCAGGCATGGCTATGCTGAGTGAAACTACCATTGCCCAAATGGCACCCTCAATGGCAGTGCAGAAAGTTGTAGAAAATGTGTAGTAATAATAATAATAATGATGCCTTAAGTTTTAGCTTTTTTATTTTTTAGATTCTGTGCTGTTTTAGTGAGTAGTTCTAGGTTTCATATTAAATGCTACTGAGTTCTCTTCACAGAGTAGATAGACAAAACAATTCCTTCTCTGTCTCGGTACCAAGGACAACTTTCAGGCCTTTTTGTTTCAAAAACAATGCTGAAGTGAGAAGAAAAAAACAGAAGGATGGAGCTTCATAACCTGAAGCTATGGTTGGACAATTGATTCTAATATGCCAATGGACCAGAAATTATAAAAGTGTGAGACTTCATGATCAGGGGACCGTTTTGTGACCATTTTGGGACATCTTGGGTGTGGTCCAGCTGGATTCTTGTGGAGCCCAGGTGTACCCATTGAAGCCTTTTAATGAATATCTACTTTATCCTCTTGCTCTGTCTAGTCTCTGTTCCAGGTCAGCCTTCAAAAGGCATCATAATAATAATAAAATTAAAAGAACATGTAAGAATTGTGCCAGGGAGGGAAGCATTTGACTGAGATCTGAAAAATTATGGCAGATTTATCTGCAATGTGTTATCCAGTAGTTTATTAAATTACCCAAATGTAAAGGACTTCTGACTAAGGGTGTTTCATCACCCAGACTCTATACCCACATTCAGCAACAGCTTTTGCTCGACTTCAACTAAATTCTCTTGCATCACCCTGGCTGGGACACAGCTGTAAAATCACTCCCTTCCCTAGTCAATATAAGGCAAAATATTTATTTTAATAGTGCTGGCTAGGCCAGTTTCATTCATAATTGGAACAGTGGTTTATTTCTAGGTCTTTTCACTGACCACCCATTCATCACTTTTAACCACAGGGTTCAAAGAGCTGCTGGAAGGCATAATCTTTTCAAAAGCCAGCACAAGTAGAGTGTCACACCCCAAGGGCCAGGCTGTCAGCTGTGCTCTGCCATCACAGCCTGTCAGCCTCAGCCAGGCCCCTGCAGCAGAAAGGCCACTCCAGCAAAGATCTCTACAGCCACTGGCACCTTGGGGCATTCTTTCAGTGACAATGAAAAGTGCATTGGTTGAATCAAAGATGGCCCAACCCAAGCTCATCCCACTGTCCTGGTGTCCCCTTAGAGCTGCTGATGATCCCAGGGGAGTAGAGATTTTTGGGTCCTGTGCTCTTCACCAGTGTATGGCTGCACATAATCCATCACAGATGCACACTAAGCACATGTTCTCATTCTTTTTTTCGGGTGAAGATGACCTACTTTCTTGTTCCATTGCACATCTACTTTCTTTACTATTTCACAGCTCCTGTCCTGCAGACAAGACTTGCCACAGTGCACCAAAGCTCCCCCTTGCACAACAGTGCAGACATGGTGGTGCACAGAGTGATTTTCAATACTTCACACATGGCATAAGGGAAGAGATCTGCAAAAGATTTGAAGCTAAGAGGTTTAGACCAGTGATGTATCTCAAGGGTGTCGTGCAGCAAGGAGTTCCCATGCACAGCAGTACAAGGAGCAGCCAATC
Organism: Polioptila caerulea; assembly: GCA_013397295.1. Lineage (NCBI taxonomy): Eukaryota > Metazoa > Chordata > Aves > Passeriformes > Certhiidae > Polioptila > Polioptila caerulea. The sequence continues at coordinate 306,487 of VYXF01005284.1, read as the reverse complement.
CCCTTCCTCAAATAACTGCCTTGTGCAGGTAGTGAAAGCTAAAGCTCAAAGAGTCTGTAATTTGGACCAAACTCCAAAGACACCAGGCTCCAGTCCCTGTAAAACCCAGTCCCAGCAGGCAGTCAGGCTGACACATACATACCCAGGACAGCTTGGTAACATTTTCATTTGGATCACTACCTTTAATGTCTTCATATTCTGTAAATTTTTATACTTCCTCTTCTAATCAGAATGTTTCACTCTGCTGCCTCTCACGCTTCTGTCCTTCTCAGCTTCACCCAATTCAGGAAAACCATTTTTTTCAGCCAGTTCTATACCTCTCTCTCGTACCCATGGGTGGTCATTTCCAAACTGTCTAGAGTGAGCAATATTCAGATTGAACAGCTTAATTCTCAAATTTATCTCCAATTTTATATGCAGTCTTGATGCACATCCCCAATATCTGCAAAATGATACTCCTATTACTGGGCAAACAGTTGATAGACAACTTGGATTACCACCACAGTTCAAATGATGACAAGAAGAGAAATACAGTTTTTCCACAAAAATAAAAATTTCAGAGTGACCAGACCCCAGTCTCCTTTTTCAATTTCACATCTTGCAAGTATTTTGATCAACTTCCCACTCTCTCCTCCAGCTACTCCTGCACTTCAGGTCAGCTGATTGTTTCATGGAGCCAAGCTCTTTTGATCTATTAGAAATTTGTCCAGCATCCATTGCTAAAGCCAGTTGGAACACAATTTGCAAAAGGAGTACATAAATCAGGTGGTAAATTTGTGATTTTCATGCAAACCACACAGAGGTCAGTGAGCTACGGGCTCATTTACATCATCCATTCCTCTGACCAGCAAAGTTTGAGGCCTTTTTCTCTGGAGAACTATAATGGAAAATCTTTAGATAATCTTGGTCTCAGAAGAGGATCTTGAGCTTGGCAATATTTATTTTAGTTGGAAAAGTAAATATTCTATTGTAAATTCTTAGATGGAAAAAATACCTCATAAGAATGAGCAGAAGGATGGGTATGATTTCCACTTTGATGACATATTGATCAAGATAAGAAATAATTATATAACTCCTCTAAAATATTATACAAATGGAGAAAATTATTCCATCTAAAAAGCCAGAAATATGTGTCTTGGAACAAATCCAGATGCACCAAATGTCTACTTTTAAACTCAGTGACTAATGGAAAGAAAGTTGCAGTGATTAGTTACAGCAGTTTAAAATAAAAATAAACTAGGAATGGCTCTGACTGGATCTGGGCACACTGACCACCAGAGCTGAGAACTGACCCTCAGATTTCAGGGGGAGGTGGAAGGGGGAGACCTGCTTGGAAGAGCAGGAGTGTTCCATGATGTGATTTCCAGAGAATTCTTAGGGAACCTTGCCCCTGTTCCAAAAAGTGCAAACACCTCTGGTGTCTTGCTGTGTGAAAATTTCCCATGGGAAAGTTTCATGCAATAATTTATGCAGGGGACAGTCCAGCATAGGATACCAACCTCTGTCAGCATGGAAACAGGCAGTAGTGATGGTGAGGAACAGGCATCCAAACCCTTCCTGCAGTGTCCTGACTCCTGTCTTGTGCGCGTGGGTTTGCTTGCAAGAGCCATGAAACACTCTGGGTTTTAATGAACTATTTCAGCTCACACCTCGCTTAGAGAGCTCCTCAGCCACTGCTGCTCTCACCTGCCCAGGTGTCTGAAATGCCCCTTGCCCCACCCCGGGCTGCCTGCAGACCCAACCCCGCTGATATCTGGGCACATTTGCACCCGTGAGTGCAATGCCAGGCACACCCCTGAGCTGTGAGAGTGACCAAACTAAACCCTCTTCTTTGGTCTTTGGTAAAGGTATTGTGAATACAAGCCCTGTACTAAACGCAACAAATCCTCAGGAATTTGAAGTGTAGATGACACATAAGGCTCAGGGCTCGGGCCAGGTCTGTTGCTGAGCATTTTGCACAAGCCGTGTTTTATCAGATCAGAATGGCACATGCTAATGAACACAGCGGCACAAATGGCATTGAAGCACTGCCTGTGCATTGCACAGTAATTGTCAGACAAAGGCTGGCAACAAAGCAGGGACTCACATAAAATTAGATTAAAAACTTTAACTCTTGGTGCAGCATGTGCAGTGTTTCCAAGGATCTGTAATTGTCGAGGGAAAGAATTTGCAGTGGGAAGCAGAAGCTTTCTCTGAATTTGCAGCAAGCAATTCACTGCTGCTCAGGCTGCAAACACAAGCTATGGACAGCTGACATCTTCTGAGTGCACATCATCCCCAACTCTGATTTATGTCTGAAGCTTAAGAAAGATTTATCTTCAGAGCCAGCTCAAGGAGTATTATGTGAAAGGGGAATGAATAAAGCAAGAAAGCCATAAATTTCTCTTCCAGTACAAAAACCTGGACACTGGTAACCATGAAGAGCCAAGAACTGAGTGGAGCACGTAAGTGTGAATGCTGTGATCTATGTTAAAAACCTTCTCTAAATTCCTCATTAGCATTCCTTGCTAATTCCTTGCTGGGAGGAACAGGTGTTTATATATCATGAAAGAATATCAATTTTTAAGTCATCTACTGTTTTAAATCACTTCCTCACTCAGCACCCAAACAAATAAAAAAGCAAGTTAGGATCTGGGGAGAGAGATGCTCTCCCTTTGACCAGACTCATTGCACAGAATACCTGGAGCTAATTCTGCTTTCTGCTGGCATAAAGGGGATCAAACTTGGCAAATTGTTTTAAATGTCCAATGTGATTACTGGCAACAGAAAGATCCTAAAAGAAACCTTTTCTTTTTTTTTACACTGAATAACACAGACAAGCTGTCAAAAATGGCTGGATAAAAATCTAGGCTACATAATGATGGTTAAATTATAATTTCTGTTTAGTTCTCATTTCCTTGTGATAAGTTCTTACTAATTCACTCTTATCCCAGATTTCTTCCTCCTGTGCTTCAGTAGTGTACTAAAAAGGCATTCTGCTGACAGACCTTTGAAAATTTTAATGGAAAAAAGTGAAGAATTGTCACTGGTAGTAGGTCTATGGCCACAGATACAAAAATATTATCCAGTCCCTCTGCAAAGTGTTGCCTACCAGTAGAAAGGAAGCACACAGGAAAGCAACAAGGATGCTAAACCTACAGAAACTATAAATGAATAATCTCTAAAATTTCATTCCTTCCCTGCAGGACAGAGACAGTAATAAATAAGGAAAACCCAGCTAAGGGGGTAGAATGCTCCTGACATCCATGCATGGGTGATGCAGGAACTACAAAGTTCAACAGAAAATGATAAAAAGTCAGCACATTTCCTGTATGTGACCCACTGTTAAATTCACATTACTCAAGTTAAATAGGAGCACAGAGGTTTATTTCGGCAGAATAACAGTTCTTGTGAACATAAACAATAATGAAGAAGAAAAATAAATTCACCTGGGAGACAATTGAAGTAGAAAAACAAAGAAAGAGCTTATCCTAGAGCCAGGCCTAAGCCCAAAACCTGTTCTGCCTCCAACCCCAAGAATATTGATACACAGCTGACCTTTATAAAATCCTGGTCAGGTACTTTTCAAGCCCTTGTGGTACTGAAGATAACAATTTAGAATCCTTCTGGAAACAACATGTGGAAGGACAGCGACACTGTAAAAGCTGAGTGCAAACTATACCAACACACACACAAGCTGGATGCAAGTACTTAGTCTCTTCAGCTCTTCTTTGTATTTATTTAAAAACATATTTTTAATGTTAGTACTGATTAACTAGAACTCAGCAATCCATGACCTATTACCAGTGTGATGGACCAAGGCAACGGGAAACAACGGATTAACAACTTAAAGTTAAAAAATCCATAAAATTGCAAATAGATGCTCTTTCTATTGCCCATGGCCTCATTCTGCAGCAACATTTATGTGCCTACAGAGAATAAATAGGGCCATATAATGGCAATTATTGTCATGGGCTCACTGCAGACATGACCTCACCCTCAGGGCTTGAAATCTGCCCCTGACTGGGCTGGAGCTCCAGAGGAATTTTAATGATGGGGTGTGAGGGTCAGGCTGTGATACCTCTTTTGCATAATGGAAACCCATCTTGGTGGGGCTGACTGAGGCTGATTGCTATCTGAGCTCCCCTCAGGGTCTCCAAGGAACATTGGGTCAACAGGTAGGTGAACATTCACACCCAGTGCTTTAGATACTATAAGTGCCCTGACAGAAATCTTTAAAATTTTCTATGGTGCAGCCTCAAATTTGAACACCTGAGAAACCCCTGGTTTGGAGGAACACTTGCTTTCTTGACAGATCTGGAACAGCCTTTGCCCAAATAACAGACAAGGCTGTCTCGTGCTCTCAGCTTTTACCCATCTGTAATTCTGTGTTACCTGCTAGGGTAACACTTTACCCAGGACCTTAGAAAGGCACTCAGCACCACCAGGAAACTGGAGGGAAGAGTGACCTGGCAGTGACCTGTGGAACTACAGACCGCTCACACCTCCACCTGCTGGGAGCCCCCAAGCTTGGTGGGAAGACCTGCAATGCACAGCCATTCTCAGCTGGCAGACATCTCCCAATCACTCTGCAGAAAGGTAATTCCAGCTCTCAGTTGGCACCAAACCTGAGCATCCCCAGGACCCCGTTTAAATGGTGAATGAAGCCTTCGTTTTGTCAGTCTCTGCCATAACAGTCCATTAACCTCAGTGAATTACCTTGTAGGCCCCATCCATCAAAGTGTCTGTCTACCTGATGAAACGAGGAGTTATTTCTTGGGTCTGTCACTATGTGCCAGCTCAACAGCTAAAGCATTTATTCAATATGATTAATCCATTATATCCTAACTGTGCTGTCTGCCCTGTCAACCTGAAGACATGGCCAGCAAAGTTCCCAGGAACATCAGAGACAACAGCAATGGGACTGACAAATCCCACATGTATATGGCATGCCAGGGGCATCCAGGAAAGCATAAATTCCTTCCACTCCCACAATGGTGTTGGAACACTTCTTCATTTGAGGAAACTGAACTTCAACAGGAGGCAGAAAGGGCAGAAACAACTCAAGGGGCAGCAAGAAGCATCTCATAAATAGTTCTCAGTGCCTAAGAGAACTGAAAAGATGTCTGGTAAGAAAGTTGTTTTCAGGATGAGGAAAAAGGTGTTCAGATCCCATGATGAGCATCAGTACCCAAAAGTGCCATTCCCCTCACCCAGTGAAATGTCTGGGATCTCCCAGATCTGTGCCATCACTTTGGTGTTAAGGCTCCACCCCACAGATCCTGCAGAGCTGCAGGATCCCCAGTCATGTCAGCATGGACCAACGGGGTAAGTCAGTAGTAAGTAGCTGCCTGGTACCTGCCATTGCACCTAATCCCCATCCAGCACTGCAGAACACAGCTAGCTATTGCCCTTATTGCTTTTATTCCTTCACTGTCATCTACTCCTCGAACCTAGTTCCTCTGACTTGAAAGAACCTGAAATACTGCAATATCTGAAATACTGCTAGCAGGGAGCTGGCTGTGGAGCAAGCCCGACAGCACTGGTGACAGAAGAAAGCACAAAGCATATATACCAGAGTGATTTACACAGAAGGATAGGTAGGTTCTCACTATTCATTCCTGAATATTTACTGGGCTTGCTTCTATTACAAGGCTTAGTGGCATGAACTTCAGATGTACAATGCTAAGTATTTTTCTAAGGTCATGGGCGGTAATTGAAAGACGACTTTGATATTCACATTAAAAACTACTGCTAATAGGGAACAGCTCTGAAATCAGCCCAGCATGATGCCTTTCAGTCCTGGTAATAATGAATATACAAGCAACTCCTTGTAACAGTCTACTCGGTGGAAACAAAACATAATTTGGCTGGTCATTTGCTTTTGTTCATCTTTTGTTGGGGGAAAGGGAGGGGAGACAAGTCCTGTGGCAATGGCATTGAACAGCCCATCTCCGTTTTGAATCTGCTGAGATTAAATATATCCTTTCAACAACAAAGGCTGAGCTCTGATCAAAGCCCCACCAGCAGCACGCCCTACAGTGGGATACACCAGATCCTAATTCCTGCGAGTGCCCAAGGGCATGTGAGTCTCCCATCAGTCAAGTAAGACAAGGACAGGAGAGAGCACTGTAATTTTCAGTCCAGCCCAACAAACCCTGCAGCCTCTTGGCTTGCAGTAACCTGGAATGCATCCTGCAAACAATTAGCAAGATGGCTTTTCCAAGCCCGTCAGCACCACATGGCTCTTCTTTGATATTGTTTTGTTCTTCTTCCCCTCCCTCCCAAGAGCTTTTTCAGGAACCCCCCACACACACTGCTGGGAGTACAATTATAGGACAGCGTGTTCAAGTCGAAATTCATTCAGGATGTTTCTGGGATCCCTTGTTTTTATGCAAGGGCCTCTGTGTCTCTTCTGCCTGCACCCAGTGTGAGTGCGGTTGTATGAGATGCTTGGAGAAGCAATTACCCATCATGTGCGAAGAAAGGCTTGTTTGGTCAAACAAATATATGTGTGCAAAAATGTACAGTCCTGTGTTGTAATTATCTAAAATACCATTGTGGCACGACAGTGAGTTACAACATGCACAGGAATAGCTTGTCTCTAATAACTTGTGTTCTTCACAAACCCTCCCAGAAGCTCCTCTCCAGCTGTATTGCAGTAGTTTTTGTAGGACAAACACCGATGTTAACAGACTGGATGAAAAAAAGTATTTTCTGTACTTACAACTCAGATTGAAGGACTTCTGTTTTGGCTCAGTTATAGCTTTTTGCAGGATGAAAGGGGATCTGCACCAGCCACTCACAGGCAGGCAGAGTTTAGCTGTGGGCAAGTGTGTCATTTCCACTCTCACCTTGCTTGCTTGTCCTTTGCTGCTCCTCCTCCTGCACTCAGCAGGAGCAAATCTCTCCAAGCCTTCCGTGTTACCCAAAGGACCACGCTACTGTCAGCAGCCTACCAAGAGTTTCTGCTGAGAAATTACCTCCAAAGTAAGGGCAAGTCACTCACAGAAAATGTATCTGAAAATAGCAGGTTTGTCTATTCTGTCTTCTGTCAATCAGGAGAGGGGGATCCTGCTTCCAAGCTCGTCTGCTTATGGACACTGCATGGAAAAGGCAGGTAGAAACTAGAGATAGACCCCAGAATCATCCAACATCTCAGCAGCTCCTCCTTCCATACTGCTGGAGGTGAGGGTACAAAGAACAACAGCACAGTGCAAGGATTCTGGGCTGTGAGGTAGGTTGGCCACTTACTACCCCAGAAGGAAATATAGCCTCAAATCTAGGCTGAGATATCAATGGTCTGTGTGTTGATCAAAGTTTCATCTCCTCTCTTTCTCCCTTCCAAGATAGAATCAGGGCTCTAGGAGTCTATGCAAGTTACCATAAGTATGTGGTTTGGGGAAATTGATAATTATTATTCTAAATGTTTCCAAGTCAAAATCCTCTGTCATACTTTAAAATATTTCAGGAAGATGGAACCACCCACTCTAAGTCTGTAGTTTTAGTCTGTGTCTGTGGTCTAGAAATAAATTGAAAATTTCCTTTTCTATTTTTAGGAGTGCAATTATTTTAAGAAATTTAAAGTTGTTGAAGAGGTGCATTTAAATGCATATTGTACAATCACATCTGAAAGAGAAAACATAAAAACAAAAATACTATCTCCTATCTGTCCATTAGCACTGAAATATAACCAAGCAAGCAATCAATACTATTGAATCAATCATAGAATCATGGAATAATTTCGATTGGAAAAGACCTTTAAGATCCTTGAGTCCAACAGTTAACTCAGCAGTGGCAAGTTCACCACTAAACCATGTCCCCAAGTGCCACATCTACCCATAATTTAAATACTTCCAGGGATGGTGGCTCAACAGCTTCCCTGGGCATAAAGAGAGTAATAATGTACCCCTGAGGTTTCCTCACCCACATCTCCCTCAGCTGCTCCTAATCAGACTTGTTCTCCAGACCCTTCACCAGCTTCCCTGCCCTTTTCTAGGAATACAAATCATTTAATCCTTATCCAGCAACTGGACTTAGCTGCTCTGTAAACTTCCACTGAAATCCTTAATACATAAAAATCCATGTGCTTTATCAAACAGGGATGAAGTTACCTGCAGAGCTACACTGCACAACAGGGAAGGGTGTGCATGGGCATGGATATTTTATTTTCTGTGATCCTGTGTTTATTTGTAGGTCTGTGCATTCCCTTTGTGCCTGACGGCTGCCTGATAAATTGCATGGCCTCTGCAAAAAGAGATAAACCCTGTTGCAGCAGTTTGCTGATAACATCAGTGTTCAATTTCAGGCAAATGCTAAATCACGGAAATCAACAGTTCATGCAGAGATCAGAGATTACTGGGTTTCAGAAGCTACCAAGCAGTATGACTTTGCTCTGGAATACAGGAAATCATAGTTTAACTTTCCATATAAGCATAATAGTGAAAAGATGCAGATTTGATAAAGCACATCTGGGAATTTGGGGGCAGAAAGAAAACTTCTCTTGACTTTTAAAAATTGGATTTATTAGTAGTAGTAGGAGTAGTTATAATAATATTTCACATATTTTCTTTTCAAATGGCTCTTTCCAGTAGCTCTTTTAAAGGTGTGTGGGGGGGTTGTATTCAATAAACACAATCTCAAATTGGGGGCCCACAACAAATGGCATATTTGTGATCTCTGACCATGTAATAGTCGTTCTCAGGTTTATATTTCCTGTGTGAGATTCATGATTATAAGCTAAAAAATGACTTTATGTGCCTGATTTGTAATCATTGGTTAAAAGCAAACAATTCCACAGTGAACTCATTCTGCCAAATACTCTTCTAGAGGAAATGTAAGTGGCTGTAATTCAGTCAAGGCAAATCCAAGCAGAATCCTCATTACATTTCATCTAAACTAACAGCCCAATCTTGGTATATATTTTTAGTTTTCGATGCAAAAATTCCCAGTAATATGATGAAGGGATGAGATCAGTTACTTTTTTAACTAGGCAAAGCTTAGATAACAGCCTAACTGCTCATATTTTCTTACAGTTTGTTTGTCTGTTGGTTGTTGACAGCATAAACTGAAAACCCAGGCAGAAATCCTAGCCCAGGTGACCTCAAAGAAATTTCATTCTGCTTCAAGAAAAAGTAGGATTTCAGCTTCATTGAATCACTTGGATTCATATTGCCTAATTGTCTTGAAAAATGAAAGTTTCGTACCACAACTCCTAGTGCAAATCAATAGGAGAAATGTTTCCATGAACATTAGTCCTACAGAATTAACTGTCATCTGAAATGCCTTTTTCTCTTTCATTTCAGCAGAAAGTTTTTGTGTTTTTTCTCACACTCTTTGACTTTATGGAGATCTTGGGTGTTTCCCAAAAGTTCTAAGCATTAAAGTTTCCACTTCTAAAAGATATCAGCTGCTTTATGTTTATTCTACCCAGCTCTTCACACCATCATCAGTCTAAATCCTTGGCTTTACAAGCTCTAGCTGTATCTGATAGCTATATAAATGCAAAGAAGGGCATAATTCTGAAGAGTTCACACTCACATAAAAGCAATTCTCTTAAGAAAAAGAGAGTCATGGAAATATTAATATCAAGATATTCCCAGACATGGTTACTTAAAGTGTAACTGCCAGTGTCAGGAATGAGTATCACACAGATCAAAGGATGCATCCCACTTCAGCTGGGGACCATGTTCAACCAGCCCCAACACCAAAACATCTGAGACTGCTGTTCCCTATGGCTTAGATATCCTTGATGGCCTGGAACTAAGCAATCAGAAATTCTAGGCACTGACTTAAAGGCCCTCTGCACTTTGCCCAAACCAGGCAGACAGTGGCTGCAGTAGAAAAAGGTCTTCATCACCCTGCATTCTGCCTAATCATTGCCTAGCAATTGGCTTTACTCCAGTTCTGAGTAATTTCTGTACCCGAGTGTGTGTTCCTCAAGAAGAGAAGCAGCTTGGGAGGGTTTACTGTCTTCCCATTCTGAGCCCTACTCCTGTGTACTCACAGGAGATGGGAGGCATACAACTTCAGAGCAAATCCATCTTCAGACTGACCACTGAAGGGACAAAGGGAGAAGTAAAAGAACCATTTACCCAGAAGCAGTACACCTACTAACTACTGTTGAACTGCTCTTAATCCTTAAAATCCTGTGGGAGCAGGATCCTCATTGGGCTAAAAAGCTGTGGCTCCCACCGAGGGATTTAGGCACCAGGACAGGCAGTTGGCTGTCAGGCAGCAGTAAAACTTGTCATGCTCAGAAGCACCATTGCTTTCCCAGGAGCTGTTATTTCTTCAGTCAGTGATGCATCCTCACCTGGTGCTCTCCAAGCACTGGTTAGCACCATATCCATCTACATGGGTAAGTTGTGAATCCATAGAGACCAGCCCAGAGTACAGTGTCATTAATCAACTGTGTTTTCAACAGAGGTCTCAATATTGCACTTATCATTTGCTAAGTGAAACCAGAAGGGTGTTCTTTTCCTCCAGCAAGTGTTCCCCTTGCAAAATCCAGAACTATTCCATTAAAGTGTTCACAGTTTGCTGAGGGAATGAACTCTTCTTTTTTTTTTTTTTCTTAGTATGTGGCAACCAAAACCAAATGAATTTTTTCTTGAGAGTTGGACAACGTACAACATCTCTCCAAAGTAAGAAATAGCTGCTTGGTGTCTGACTAAAACCAGCTCAGAAAAATGCACACAGTTTTCTAAAACAATCACTGAAATACACCCATGAATTCAGGCCTGGAGGCTACAGACAGACCTTAGTTTAGGCAGTGACTTAGACCTTCCATCAACTGCTTCTTGAGAAATGGGGCTGAAAGAAGAAAAGAAGGATGAATCCTGAAGGAAGGAAGGATGGACGGATGGAAGGATGGACGGATGGAAGGATGGACGGATGGAAGGATGGACGGATGGAAGGATGGACGGATGGAAGGATGGACGGATGGATGGATGGATGATGGATGGACAGATGGATGGAGAGCTCTCCTTCTTTCCTTTCATCAGGATCCCTGTAAGTCAGATTCCATGTCAGTTCAAATTAACACCGTCTGCTTCAGAGATGTGGAGTTTCACTGCCACTGCTGCTGTGGTTTTCATTTTATAAGTTTGTGCTGAGAAGTGAGAAACCAGATTGTTACCATCAAGGTCTCTGGAATCCAGTACCAAGTTTTAGCCCTGGATTGAAATGCATCGGATAATTTCCTGGTCTTTGGTAGCAAAGGAGAAAAAATCAGCTTTTTATGTGAGCAGTGACTGGGGCAGCCTGACAAACCATTGCCCTACCAGAAACATTTGCAAGGTTTCCTTATCTTCATCTGTCCAACATGAGAGCTGCAGCAGCTTTCTAGAGGCTCAGATGTGTTTCTTTCTCAGTGCAAGGATCCATCACGACTCCTCATTTTACTTTTTCAGAGAGAAGATTGTATAAATATATTGAGCAGCTTGTTAGTCAAGTTAATATCTTTTGGATTGTTATGAGGACATGAAGACAGCAAGACCTTTTGTACTTTAACCACAAAGCTGACTCTTGCAAACCATTGGCAACAGCAGCCAATTATGCCATACACATTATGGCATATACAATTCCCTTCCTCCTAGAAAACAACCACGTGGTTAGAAGCCAGCTCTTTGCCTGGGCATGCACAGTGGAGAGCTTAGCCTCTGTTTAGAGGTTGTGATAGGCAGGGGATAAGGTCCTGTGGATTATATCCTTGACATCTGCCCTGGTTCTGAAGTTAAGATTTGATGTGGACTCACTGAGTGATCCAGGTGAGCCTTGGAGTCAGTAATACACTGGCTAGTGATTTCTGCTTTGCATCCACTCACAGAGCAAGTGAGTGGGAGAAGCTATAATAAAAGATCAAACTCTTTTGTTCCAAAAACTATTCTCTACTCTTCTTTCATGCCTATATATCAAGTGCTACAGCTCTTGCCTGGATGGATGGACATCCACAGTGACACATGAAACCTTGGAGCCTCTAAAAAAAGACTCAAATCCCATCTCAGCTAGGCAATATCATCACATCAGATCAAATTTGACCCACTATTCTGACTACTCCAGAAAGTCTGTTGTTTATTTCTCTTCAAACCTAGAAGCAGAGTCTGAACAACTGATTAAATCTCTGTGATGTACCTAATGAGGACCTGTATGCAAAACTTTATCCACCTATTTGTACCACTCAGTGACAGCCTGAAAATTGCATGAGAACTCCCAAACTCAGCAAGTGTTAGCAAATGCAAGCCAGGCTGGCTCTTGAACAGATCTTGAACACATTATGGCATGAAGTGGGTGAGTAGCATGAACTCTGTTTAATCTTTGCTGTTATATCCACCTCTTTAAAAAACTTCTACTACACAACAAAGGTAATTTTCCAAGTGGGGATTATTATTATATTGCCTGTTTCATTGTTATTGCTGTAAAGGTGCCACCCACCAAAGAAGTTGCTGCTCCAGCCTTTGAATCAATCATAAAATCACAGAATGGCTTGGGTTGGAAGGGATCTGAAAGAACACCTAATTCCCAATCTCTGCTGTGGGCAGGGATGCCTCCCACTAGACCAGGTTGCTCAAATGATGATCTCCTCTTCTCACAGAAGGAGGATATTTGGTGCAGGTTCTCCACTACACTCAGGAGAATCCACGAGAAGAGGAAGCTGTAACTCACAGTAACTCAGCTCAACGTAGCCGACTCCAGGCCAAAGCACAGCACGTGTTCTGCAGGGCACAGGAGCCATTGCCTCTGGATAGGACAGGGCAGCAGGAGAGAGGGTGATGGGGGTGACTAACACAGACTGAGTCCTGACAGGAAATGATCCAATGACAGCAGAAACAGCAGAAGTGACCTTCCTCCTGCCGAGCCCCGATGGGGTATTTTTGGATGGCAGCTCACCCAAACTCAGGTTCTCCTGCCCTGACCTCACAGTCCCTCTGTTACTCAATACAGAGGCTGGCTGCAGGTTTTGTTTCTCTACCCTGCCCCAGTCCTTATGCTCACATGGCTCCCAGGCAAGGTTTTAGCTCTGCTTTGCCATCCTCTAAAGCACACAAACTGTGTCTGTGGGACAGGGAGGGCCTGCAGGATAAAAGCGACGGCTGCAGGTCCCATCACGTTCTTCACTTGTCATAAACGATGCAAGAGATCCTCGGTACATGTAATGTCCTTACTGCTGTGTCCTCTTAAGTATGGGTAACTCAGCAGTCATGGGAGAACAGGGAAATAACACTTTTGCAGAAGGTCATTTGTTTTATCTTATTTCAGACGCTTGAGGACTTGTTTTGTTTTTCCTGTCCTCTTTATGAGATGAAGATTGCGAAACCCTGGTAAGGTGAAATTCACTAATGAAAGTGCCACTGGCACACAATTTACTTAAGGCTCTGCTGCTTCAGAGTTTGGAGATTAACTCTGATTAACCAGCACACGTGACTCAGTTCTTCTCTAATACAGTGTGTCCTCATTAATGATGATGAAAACAATGAAAATCAAGAAAAGGATACTCTAAATAATGAGGATTAAAATAATGAAATCATGAAAATCATACTCTAAATAAAACATTGACAATTCTATTTTTTAAGATACTTCTTGTTTATTTGAATTTTGCCATTTGTTTATTGAGGCTTATGAGTTTGCTCATGCCATTTATGAAGATGATGTATAAAGATTTCAAAAGAAGGAACAAAAAATATTGAGCTGTGAAAGAGAGAGCAAGTCTTCTACTAAAGGAAATCAGTGAGAATTAAGCTCTTTGATCACCCTTAAGTTATCCTCCTGCAATATCTGAAAAAGCACATTTTGGTTTCATTCTTAGATCAACTGAACTATGGCTCCCAACTCATTGCTTGTCTACAGAAATCTGGACTTTAAGCAAAACATTAAACACATGGGACTGATAATGGAAACTAGTGATAAAAATGGAACTTGAACTGCTGCCTTATCCCACAGTATAGAACGATGTTTAAACTGACCTCACCTTCAAAATCAGCCTGGCTGTAAGCTTCTGAACTGCACAGTCAGGTTCAGCTGGGGCAAGCAGTAGGGCTGTTCACTTTATTGCTACATTCTGCCTCTTCTGAATGTGTGACAGAACATAAATGGGGACATTTCCTCAGCAGCTTTAAAACACTTTGAGTGCTGACTGGTTGCCATGGCAAGTCAGCACGTTTAGGTAGCAGGCAGGAAACAGGGACCTGCTTGTCCAACTGTGGCAGCTGGGGAGAGCCCTGTGCAGGCAGCAGTGTGGGGATTTCGCAACTTCCGACCCCAGATATGGTCAAGCTGGCTGGGACTTTGCATCCAGCTGCTTCCTTTTAGTAGCTTCATTTTAGACAGAAGAATCAAGGGTAAATGATTCACTGTTTCCACACCAGGAGATCAGAACAGAGGTTTGAACACCACAAGATGTCGGCATTAGTGGTAAAATGCCACATTTTGCTTCTCTGCTTCCCTTGCGCCCATCCCATACATCACATCCTCCTTGGCTGTGCCACTGGAACTGAGACTGCACTGTAACAAAATCACTGGGATCATCAGGGTTCAACTCCTTTGGAGGGCTGTTTGAATATGGGAGGGATAACCAATATTGGCACCTAAAATCCTAACTGCAACAGGGAGTCCAAAGCAGGATATTGTACTCCAAATGCAATGTCACAAGTGCTGAACAGAGAACAGGTTCACAGGGTAATTTGGCTGGAAAGGACTTGGGGAGGTCATCTAGTCCAGCCACCTGCTCAAAGCTGGGTCAGTAAGCCCCCTCTGGACTTGGAGCACAGCCCAGGGTGCAGCCCTGTGCCTTCACTGAGGGTACCCTGCTGACTCATGCTCATCCCACCCCCCTCAGATGTCTCTGAGCTAGGCAGCCTTTGAAGATAATGACAGAAATAGGTGTCTGACCCATTTCAGACATCTGCTTCAGCAGATGAATCACACTCCAGCAATGCCTGCTTCCCTCCACTGACTACAAAGGGAGGCCAGGGTGATTAGCTCTGATATAAACATCCATACCAGTGGTATTTGCTTTCAGCCAGATTAATCCTGCCTCATAAGTTTAAATGCATCCCTAGATTTTACTGCGAGATGTTGCATGTATGTGTGTGCGTGTGTGACATGCACTTGCAGGGTTCCTTTGAATGTGAAGAGAGTACAATCAAGAAGGATATATATTCACAACAATGCACCAAACTGGAGGTACTTGAAAGAACTGATTCCCATTTCAATGGCAGATATTCTAGCAAATATCAGCCCTAGAGGTTTCTGAATGTTAGCTTGCTTTAAACATATGCCAGAGATTTTATTTTTAATACTAAGTAGCATGAAGATATATTTCTCTTTCTTCTTCTTCTATTTTAGTAATATCAGTTTGATTTTCCAAGTCAAAATATAAAATTTGCTTTGAAGCAGTCAAGAGCATAAAATTCTGCATGCAACCCACACTGAGATCATCCTTAATTCTGTTTTTTTCTCTAAAAGAGTTTCAAAAAGGATCACGAAGTCAGCAAATCTGACTGACTTTAGCTCCTGGTGGAAAGGTCAGGTAAAGTTCAACTCCTTTATAACAGAGGAGCAATTCAGGAGGTCTTTAATCGTTTCTCCTGTAGACTAGTATGGTCCTCATCTTTCAGAGAACCTAATGGTTAAAAATTACGTTAAACCTCCCCTTTTTGAGCAAGTGCTCTCCTTTTGACCTCTCTGTAACCCTAAATATTATGGCCTGCTATCCAGTTTGAATCACAGATGGGTGTTGCACTTTTTAGATGCACGTTAAATAATCTGTCACTCTCTTCTGACTGAAGACAGATACTGTCTCTGCAGAAAAATCCAGGCAGATAAGGGAGAAAGCATCACATCCCATTCCCAGAAACCAGCCTGGACAAGCAAAGTACGTATTCTTTATAAGTATGTTTTGAAATGTTGAGAAATCATTGATCTTAATCTTAAAAGCTGCCTTTAGCCTCCTTTCATGTACTTTGTAGCAGCTTCCTCAGAAGTCCACCACAAGCCTTCCCAGTCATGACAATCTCACATCATTTCCAGGCAACTGACCACGTGCATACAAAACAGAGAAGGGGCTGTTCATGTTGGTCAGAGCAGAAAGGAAAAAACAAAGACAAGATAGGATTCACCCAAAGTCACTTTGAATAATGAGATTGATCAGCCTCTGCAATTCTGACTCCATGAAAATTGTGGATATCCAGCTGCTTGACTCCAATTTCACCTAGACTACAGTGTCAGCAGAGGATGGTCTAAACATTTAATCCAATGCAAGGGGGTTTTCAAATAACTTGCTTGGGTCTTAGCATAGCATTGCCAAGCATTCTTTCAATTATGAAGTTTTCTATGGAAATATCACTCATAAAGGTCCCTGGAGAAATTCTAGGGGATCCTTGGAGCAAGTGCTTTCATAATGGGAGAAAGAAGCATAATCTAAGAGGAGCCTGGCCCATCATGCTGGGAGGTGTCTGAAGTAGAAACTGGTGTTCTCCAGTTTGTTCTAGCTCTCTTTATAAGCCTTTCTGCATTCTAATGTTCCTCAAGTTCAGAAGTTGGCAGACAGCTCCTCTCTTAACTTCCTGTTTCTCTGCTAGTTTAAATTTTGGTGTTATGTGTAAAGTTAACCACACTGGAATTCATGCCAGGCCTGGGAGGACAAAGATCCTTGTTCCTGGAGAGAGATGCCTGAGCTCAGAAACACCATGAGATGTGTCCCAATGGCAGTGAAAACCCTGCTCTGTCAGGGAGAGGAAACAGGCACTACAGATAAACAACTATGGGGGTGTTTAGATTGGATATTGGGAAAAAGTTCTACACAGACAGGGTAGTCAAGCACTGGAACATGCTCTGCCCAGGGAAGTGGTAAAATTGCTGTCCCTGGAAGTGTTCAAGAAGTGTGTGGATGTGGTGCTTAGGGACATGGTTTAGGTCCAAAGTTTAGGATCTGGCAGCATTAGGTTAATGGTCAATGAAGGTAAATCCTTTTTATATTTATTTATAAGACAGCTAAAAGTGAATCCATGTTCAGGATGCACATGACATAGTTATTAACAATAACCCTGGATTTATTAGTAGTACTTCTAGCTGAGGTACATGTCCACCGGTTTCATAGACAGGTATAACATATCCAGATCTCCAGAGAGTATTTCAAAGAATGTATAGACCTCACACATGCCTTACCTAAGTTATACACTGACCATATACTCCAGAAACATTACCAGCGCTTTGGATGATGCTTTTTATCTGACTGCTGAGATATTACCAAAATTATAACCAAAAAAACCCTATTTTGAAACAAAAATGCTGTCACTGAGACTAGCAACATGGCCCAAGGTTCATTGTTTTAAATAAATGTCTCATCTTTTGTGTGGATGTAGTAAGATGCAGCAGACGTTCAGCGCAAAAGGATCATTTTCTACTCAGGAAGTTGGAGATTTAATAATAAATGTGGCCTGAGGATTCAAGTTTATAGGCTGATCTTATGGGAGCTTCTGAGCGCTCAGTGCCTTTGAAACAACCCTGCAGAATCTGTGAGAGATATTAAATTAGTTCCTCAGGGCTGGGCAAAGGCCTAGGCTGTGAGTGAAGCACTCCTGCCCAGGAGATGGGACAGACACCCCCACAGAAAGCAGCAACCCAGCCTCCACCCATCACAGAACAGCTCATGCAGTGCCTCCTCTGGGGCTTCTTGCCATTGCCCATGGCCCACAGCCTCTCCCTTGCAGCTGAGTTGGACAGTCACTACCCCTGGACTCAACCCATTTTCAAGGTCATCACACCCACTCCAAATACTGCTTGCAACAGCCATGGGCAGGGACACCTAGGATGCTCAAAGTCCCAACCTGAACACTTCCAGGCATAGGACATCCACAGCTCCTCTAGGTAACATGTTGCAGTGTCTGAGCAACCTCAACAATAAAGATGTCTCAGTACATCAAGTTTTTCTTAGTTCATTTCTTCCTTTTATGCCTTTTCATGGAAGTTGTAGGAAATATCACATTTGCACAACAGGCAGGGGGTATATGAAAGTTTAACAGTAATGCAAAGATCAAATAAACATCACAACAGAATCCCTGTCAGTTTCTTGTTAATCTCAATCTGCTCTCCGGTAGGAGTACAACAAGTGCTAAATATCAGTTAAAGCCTTCATGGAAAGCCAGTTCTTTAAAAAAAGTGTTGCAAATATCACATTTGTTTCCTCAGATCATCCCATTTCTCTAGCCATTTATGAACAGGGTCTGTACACCCCTCTACAGATGTGGATCACGAGTGGCTGCAAGTCAGGTATCACTTCATGGCCACTGCAGCAGGAATGGCAGCAGCATTACATCACCCCACGCTCCACTATCCGAGGTGACCTCACAGCTCTCAGAAAACACATGCTGTCAGCACCTGCTATCTTCTCTAAGGGCTGATAAGGTGTTGAATTTAAAAATCTGC
Organism: Polioptila caerulea; assembly: GCA_013397295.1. Classification (NCBI taxonomy): domain Eukaryota; kingdom Metazoa; phylum Chordata; class Aves; order Passeriformes; family Certhiidae; genus Polioptila; species Polioptila caerulea. The sequence goes on along the minus strand of VYXF01005284.1, from coordinate 288,082 downwards.
ATGTTACCTCACCTGCCCCCAGCTCCAGCTACTGGCTGAACACACTCTAGAGGAACTTAAGCAGTTTATTGCAGCTATAAAAGTCATGTGCCACGCATAAGCATTTTGGTAAAACATTATGCAGATATTTCTATCAAATACATCTTTCATGTCATTCGTTGAAGTGGATAAAGTCTCTTGTGAGGTCTCACAAGTACCTGATTTGTGGTATTTTGAAATTTCATGTATCGTTGCTGAAAGCTGTATGAAAAAAAAAAATACCTTAATACTGGGAATACAACAAAGGACACACAGAAGGCACACTCTCAGATGGAGCACAGCATCCCCAGGGCAGAGAAGAACAACCCCAGAGCCTGTCTGGGCAGCCCAGGAGCACCCCCTCGGGTAGACAGATTTGTCAAAAGGCAATTTTCTCTTCTCTAGCACAACTTAACCCAGTGAGAAATGAAACTGGGGGCTGCTGGGTGCTCGGGATGGATGCCTGGGGGCAGGTCTGAATGGAAAATGGGGCATGGGAAGGAGGGGAGCTGATTCACATTTCAATGGCAAATGTTCTAGCAAGCATCAGCCCTAGTGGTTTCTAAATGTTAGTTTGCTTTAAATATATTTCAGAGAGTTTATTTTTAATACTCTAGGTAACATGAAGATCCTTTCATTTTCTTCTTTTATTTTAGTAATAATAAATTTAATTTCTAAAGGGAAATATAGAAGTCTGCTTTGAAGCAGTGAAAAGGACCAAATTCCCTGCATTGAGATCACCCTTAACTCTGCTTTTGGTAACCAAAACCTAAGGGGCTGAGGCTGTGAACATCCATGTCAGTGTGGGGACATCCCTGAGGGTCCCATGCTGTGGGAGCAGCCCTGAGGGACTGCAGCTATAGTGACCCACATACCCTGGGGGAGCTGTTGCCATGGGGAGAACAGCAGTGCAGGGACACCTGGAGGGACAGCAGATGGAGGGGACCCTCACCATAGTGGGGGCACTAAAAAAAACCCTTTGAAGACAAGCTAGAATCAAAGACCAGCAGAGAAAAACCTAGAGAAAAAGTGCTGGCAGATAAAAATTAACTAGCAAAAAGCATCAGCAAGATACAGTTCCAAGTACAGCCAAGTACAAGAGAAATTATGATGCCATCAGAGAAATCAGAACAGGATAACTGTGACATGGGGTGAAAGTCAGGGAAGTTGAGGCTAGGAAAAGGGACATAATAACTGATTCAGGGGAAGGAGGACAGAAGGTGTTTGTTACTGTTCTTTTTTTCCTTGGTTGATATTAATAAGGCATCAGAAATTTGTGCTCTTTGTAATTAAATTGAGAAAAAATTCCCAGCATCGAGTCTGTTTGGCCTGCAACTTCCCTCTCTATAGGAATTGGTGTGTTTGAGGCTTTCATCAAGGAGCCTCTCTGGTAAATCAGCTGTCTCTCCTCAAAGAAGCAGGCACAGAGTGATGCCAGAGACCACATACAGACACCTTTTATTCCTGTTTGGAGGATGAGGGGAGCTGTGTGTTTTGCTGAGGTTTGTTCAGAGGCCATGGAACTCTTTATGCAGTTTGCTTTTGCTTTATACAGTGCTTGTGCCATGTGTTCTCAAAGGAGACCAGGCCCTGAAACAGAATCAGACAATTCCCAGCATTTCCTCTGTGCACAGGGTACATTTGCTCTGCATGTACCCCTCAAACCACCTCAGGCCAGGCTTGGACCAGCAATGCTGCTAAATGAGATGAGGAGAAAATTCCCTGTGCCCAGGGTGAGAAGATCTGGGTAACAGGTTTCCCTGCTATAGCTCTTCCTTAGTGAAGCCTGCCTGATGGATGCCTGATTTCCAGGTTTTTTTTAAGATGTAGAGACTTTCATTTACATCCACAAACACATGGAAATTTCTCAGCAAAGTGGGATTTGTGCCCACGTATCTGCATTCCCATTTGGATGCGAATAATTAGCAGCTCTATTTTTTTTTTCTGTTTAGAAAGATCAGGTTATACTCTTCATTAATTCATTTCTTATTTAAGTCATTGCCTGTGACAGACCACACACACTCTCTACTTGTGGCCCAGCATCTTGCTCTCCCCCATGCTACACAATATGCCTGACTCCACAGAATCATAAAGCCTGGAAAAGTTCTTTAAAGTCATCCAGTCCAATCATGAATCCAGCACTGCCAAGCCCACCATTAAACCACGTCCCCAGGTGCCACATCTACAAGGTGACTCAGCCCCTTCCCTGAATGTCTGATCCCTGCCTCAGTGAAGAAGTTGTTCCTAAAGCAAATCTAAACCTTGTCTGCAACAATTTGAGGCTGTTTCCTTTTATCACTTGTTACATGGGAGAAGAAACTGACTCCCACTTGTCTACAACTTCCTTTCAGGTAGAGAGTGAGAAAATCTCCCCTCAGCCTCCATTTCTTTACCGTGGCTGACTGCAAGCACAGTTCCTGACTGTTCTGCAGCACAGAGCTGGGAATTGCTCTTCCAGCAAGCTCTCCTGATAATAAACTCTGTGCCCAAGTGTTTGTGGGTGACAAGCACGAAGATGAGTGTAAGTCAGGCAAATGTTTTTTAAATTTCACACGCGTTTATTTTTATCTTTTCCCAATATTTATCCAGCTGTCTCATCCTCCTAAGAACTACATAGATCAGGTTAACTCTTGCCCAGTGAAAAAGTCCATGCCAAATTCTCCCAGGCAGAACTAGAGATGGGGTTTTCAGTCATGTCATCCCATCCTTCCCCCCCACATCTCCCAGCAAAACAGTCCAAAAAAATAATGTTGCTAATTTTCACCTTAAACAATATACTTTGGTAAAAAAAATAAATTTATTCAAAAATATAAAAATAAATTTTATCAAAGAAAATATTCCTCCTTCAAGCCTGACCCTGAGTCATAGTGTCACTCAGATGATGAGATTTATCCATGGTTTCAGTTGTTACAGTCTGTAGCACAAGTCATTTTACCTTTGGTATGCTTCTCCCATCTCTCTTCAAGACCAAAATTTTCAGTGTGTGCTGGTATAGAAGTTCTGGACAAAAACCACTCTGTTTCCCTGCATGCAAATTTCAAAATTAAGCTATCCACCTACGACTGGTATCTCAGAAATACACCCCCACATTGTCCCTTGCTCCTCTCCCACACTGTGCTACCTTACTAGACTCAGTAATTTGGCTTCCAGCTTCAAATAACTCAGAAATGTAACTGGCAATAGAAATGTGAAGAAGTCCCACTCCAAACCTCACACTGGTGGCCTATGACAAACTGTGACATCCTAGTAAGGTGTTAAAGAGCCCATGTCCTAGGCCAGTAGGACACTGCTATGGAGCCAACAATAGGTCACGAGGGTCTTTAAGGGTCTCAACCAATGCAGCAGAATCACATAATCCTAGAACGTCCTGAATTGGAGGGGACCTACAAGGACTGAGTCCAACTCCCAGCCCGGCATAGGACCATCCCCAAGAATCACACCATGTGCCTGAGAGTGCTGTCCAAATGATTCTTGATCTCTGGCAGGCTTAGTGCCATAGATTGCAATGAGGGCTCCCCTCAGTCTCCTTCAGGCTGAACAGACCAAGTGCACTCAGCTGTCCCTTCATACAGCTTCCCCTCAAGGCCCTTCACTGTGTTCATAGCCCTCCTCTGGATGTTTTCTAATAGCTTTGTATCTTTATCTTTCATGATAATTTTGACAAAGGGAAGGCTGGAGGTGTTTCTTGACACGTCCTTCCTCTTCCTTCTCCACATCCACACAACAGATCAATTTTTACCATGCCCAGAGGATTCAGCGCTCCAAGGCAGGACTCTCAAACCCTCCATGGGCAGAATTGCAGAGAAGGAGGCTGGAGTGCATGGAGAGAAAGGCACCCAGGACTGTATTTGCTCCATGAACTGGCCTGCACATCCACCAATGGTGTGTGTCACATTGGACAAGATCATCCCACCCAGTGCTTAGTGAATGCTTCCAGACACAGGTCTGGTCATCCTTTCACTCCCTGTTAGGTCTGTGGGTTCTCCCCAGTCAGTCTGCATGGATGCTGAGTGGGACTTAACATGATCAGGTGTAATTTTGTCCCTTGTCAGGGGCAGAACAGCTAGAATTTCAAGTCCAGCATCATGAAATGTTGGAAGTGTGTAACATCTTCAACAACACTGCATAAACAAGGTGCATACTGGTCTCCTCTGCTGAAGAAAGCAAGAATAAGTCAACTCAAAATCTCCCTATGGTTAAATTAAAAAAAAAAATCTAGATTATTTCAGGTTCAAGTTGACAATAACAACAAGTTGCACCTTGATAGGGCCAGATTTGGCCCTAAGAAACTTCTTAAGCAAGAGAATAATATAGTCCTAGAAGAATAAATCTCTGCCATACAGAGGGGTAGTAGAGCTTGCATCCTTAGAGACAAAATGTAAATTAGACTAGCAATGGCTTTGCCTGATGCTGGCAGTAGTCCTGACTTCATCTTGAGCATGCACTAGAGTCCTTCAGGAGTCCCTTACAAACAGCATTCCAATGATTCTGTGAAAATGCAACCAAAACTGAGAGCTGTATACAACTGCTTTATGATTTTAACAATACCATTCTCTCCCATCTCCCTGGAAATTTATCTCTTGTCTACATTTTGCCATGCCATATCTAAATACTCAGTTTTTCTTCCCGAAAATTCTAAATTGTGGCATCTACAAGCAATCTGTTCCTTGAAAGCTCCTTTCTGTTGGCCTGGAATTCCTCTTCCTGCATAGAAGTAACACAGGGAGGAAGAAAAGGGGGATAAGATCTCAAATAAGGGAAAAACTTAAACTTAGTAAAATTTGTCATCAGATGCTGAAAATGGATCTGACCTTTTCAAGTATAAGACCTGAATTGCTACACGCTGTTGCACACCTATATCACTAACCCAGAGCTCATAAATAACATTAGAGAGATTAATTTCTGATTATATGCTAAATTTAATGCCAGAAGGGACTACCTGAACATTTGGTTTTGCCTCTGAAACATCTAAAACTTTTACACCTAATCATTCATACAAGAACTAAAAGCTTGTGCTTGACAACATGTATCTTCCAGAAAGTCTTTATTCTTGAAGAAATCCACATTCTAGTTCATATTAGATACAGAAGTGGGACGGCATCGCACTTTGTGCCAGTCATCAGGAGGTGAAGAGAACTTTCTGTGGAAAGCACAGGAAGATAGATTTGTGTTGCACAACTAACAGAAGAAGTGCTAAGGCCCAACTAAGCACATTTCAGTATTACCATGATGATCTTCCTTGAAAAGATCCATGAAACGTTTGCCAGCTCTGCTCCCCTCACTCTGATTTGTCATCCCCCAAACGCTGGCTGTGCTGAATTCACATGAAGAGACTGAAGTGTTGTAGGAAGAACGACACCACCATGTTGGATTTGTTCCTTGTTAGCCAGCAGTTGTCAGCATGCCCCGTTATGAGCCTTCACTCCTTCTGCAGAGCAATGGAAAAGTTCAGTCATTTCTGAGCAGTGTGGACAGGACTGGATTGCAGCAAGGCGTGCTCACTAGATTTGCACAGCTATTCTAAAGATTAAATGTGGTTTACACAGCTGGCAGACACTTCAAGCTGATGCTGTTCTCAGGGAACACCACAAGCACAGTCCAGGCACCTTCCCCATGATATGAGAGGGAAGATGTTCTTTCAGACCTGATAGCCCTTTCCACAGAGAAAAGACTATAGAGGCTGCTCATGAAGACTGATGCTGCTGTCCAGAAGCCATGGGTTCATCCTCCCCCCATTCTGGCAAATACTTCTGGGACTCCACCAGAACCACTTGCTTCTCTGCCTGGATATCAACTCAGAAGAGTAGAGGGAGGGTTGGCAGGAACAACTGTTCTTCACTTGATGCTCAGTGTTGAAATAATTGCTTTATTCCAATTTGTTGCAGTGTGGTTTTGTCCTTAATAATCCGTTCTGTTTCTCCCCTGCTTTGTTGGTTTAGTCTAAATTATATCCCCACCCCTTGCAGCTGTCCATCTTCCCTAAGGCCTACCCCTTGATCCAGAATGTTCCCTGTCCCTCCTCCTACTGAGCTGCCAATCCCACCTTGTACCAGCCCCTGCTTGTACGTCCCCTTTGGAAATCCCCTAATCCTCCACGCCCCATTGGCCTGTGTGACCTGTTCTCCTCCCATGTAGTCCCTCATTGGTTATAACATTGGAAACCCCACTTTATACTTCTCCCTACTCCTTTCCTTATTGGTTGATGATTTGTATCCACCCTGAGACCTCCCCTGTATAAAAATTCTTACACACCACTATCAGTCATCTTTTGTCCCTGGACCTGTCAAGAATAGAGTCGTTTGGAACCCATACAAAATACCTCTCTCTCCTTCTCGTTTCTGCCGTTGATGCTGGACAACCAGTGCCATAGAGGGCCAGCCCTACAGCTGCATCCCAGACTCCATCACTTCCTGGGAGTAGCCACTCTTGGCCGGTGCTGGAAGCTGGCTGGGGAATAATCCAGCACCGTGTCAGCAATGTAGTGAAATGATCCACTCAAAGAGGCACAAATGCTGCATTTGGAGGGATGTTGATCTGGTGGAGCAAGTCCAGAGGAGGGCCAACAATATGATAAGAGACATGGGGCACCTCTCTTACAATGGAAGGCTGTAGGAATTGGGTTCATTCAGACTGGAAAAGAGATGGCTTTGGGATGACCTAATTACAACCTTCCAGTACCCAAAGGGAGCCTACAAGAAAGATGGAGAGGAGTTTTTTGCAAGAGCAACTGGAGACAGAACAAGGGGGAATACATTTTAAATTAAAAACAGTAGATTTAGATTAGATGTTAGGAGAAAGTTTCTTTCCTGTGAGGGTGGTGAGGCCATGGCAAAGGTTCCCCAGAGAAGCTGTGAATGCCTCATCCCTGGAAGTGTTCAAGGACAGGTTGGATGGAGCTTTGAGAAACCTGGTCTAGTGAAATGTGTCCCTGCTCACAGCAGAGGAGTTTGAACTGGATGGTCTTTATGGTCCCATCCAACCCAAAGCATTCTATGGTTTCTATGATTTCATCTCCAGATAAAGGAGAGAGAAAAAGCAAAGGAGGATGAGCCATCTGCTGCAAGACTCAAAGTCCATGAGCTGGATATCCATATCAAGTTGGAGGGACAAGGTGACTTACAGCTTTCATCCACCCTGTGGGATGGATAAAAAAAGTCCTGTTAGAGCTCTTTCATGCTGATCTGAGAAATTTCGTGCCATGGTGTGGTAAATATGAGGTTCTCCTACAGCTCAGAAAATTTGGCTGTGATTGCTTACAAAAGATGTGACTTATCTCACAAAATCCTCCCCTGCCCCCTAGAAATGTCACTGCACCAGAAAACACAGCTTGCTTCTAGAAGAATGACATTACTGAAGAACTAAGGCAGGCCAGAAATATCCTTGGGCTGGCACACAAGGAACACAATGCCAAATGGGGACAGGATGATGATGGATGAGACGAGCGGTGTCGTCGTGACCTGGCACCATTCTCACACGCTTGTGGTTCACTAAAAGGCACTACAGAGGTGGTGGAACTAAAGCATAGCACTTTCCTGGTGATTTAATCTCACTATTGGATGAACAAGGGCATCTTTCAGATGCTCAGACTTTTAACTATTTGCAAATATACCAGAAGATCATTTTGATAATTGTGAGAAGTGGACTGGCTTCAAAGGATAATAAGAACAACAGGAAGTACCTCAGGAATGCAAAAAAGGGACCACATAAACAAAAAGAGAAAGAAGTGAAATAAAGAATGTGGAACAACATCTACAGATAATATAGGCAAAGTTTGAAGGTAAAAATAATACTTTCTCACGTTTTAACCAGGATGCCATGGTTCACTGTGTGGACAAAACAAGGTGGCTAAATGGGGATACACACAGGGGGCTGAAAAGGAGATTGTCTGACCCATAAAGAAGTCAAGGAACCTGGTACGCTTGAACCACGGACTAAATTAATTCTAAATTAATTCCCAAATAAATTAATAAATTCCCAAATGTTACAAACACACATATCATGCAGGAAACTGGATCTGGCAGCAAGTATATCTGAATAATTCTATCAAGGAAAGATGGCTTCCTGAGTGGTGTCCAGAGTTTGGTTTTCTGAGCCTGGGAAACCAGAGGCTAAAAAGGTGTGTTAATTGCTTTCTATAAATACAGTAAGGAGGAAAGGGAAAGCAAACAGAGGAGAGGAAAGGATCCATTTAACCTAAAGCACAGTGTTGGCAGGAGAACAAAGAGGTACACACTGTCCACAAATATACTTAGGCTGAAAATTATAAGGCTTCTTGCCTCTAAAGTGATCAGAATCTTTTCCAAAAGCAAAACATAACATTTCTTTGAAAACAGACTTTCAGGGTGAATTCTTTCAAAAGCTTATAAAAGAGATTTCTGTGATAGCAGGGGAGTTGGCTAACAAGCTGAAAGGTCTCTTGTTTCTAAAAATAGCTGTCTAGATCTAGAATAGTTATATGAAGGTGGTTTAAAAACGTTTATTTTGCATGCTTAACTAGAGATCATTCAGCCTGCAGTCATGAAAAACCCCACTGGTGCCTCCATTGACTTCAGTGCAGTCAAGTCCTGTTTGTGAATCTTCAACTCACCTGTTGCTACTCCAGCTCTGAAAACAAAGGGAACAGGAGAGAAGAGCCCCCTTTAATATTGACTAACACATTTCTTCCCCCAAATCATAAGAAACAGGATAGAAAAAAATGCGAACTTCATAAGCTCTACAGTGGGGCTACAAAGCTGTTCTGAGAGTGCCACTGGCACCTCAGATTTCATACAAAGATTTTTTTTTTCAGTGAGGGTGGTAAAACACTGACACGGGTTGCCCAGAGAGGTAGTGCATGTCCCATCCCTGGGAATATTCAAGGTCAGGTTGGACAGGGCTCTGAGCAACTTAATCTTTAAAGGTCCCTTTCACCCCAAACCATTCTATTACCATACAATTCTATGACCTTGGTTCTCTCTAAACCTGTGCCATCCAGTGCAGCTGTGATGCTCTAGGTTTATGCTGCACCTTTTCCTGCAGGAGCCTCACTCTGTGCAGAATTTGAGTGGAGCTGGGCAGTGCCACCTGCCAGCCAGGTGCCCCTGACTTCTCTCTGAATATTGTTGCTGCATTGAGGTTCACAGAACAAAAGAAAGGAGGGACATATGATATATGCAAAGCTTTGAAGCTGCAAATGACTTTCAAAAAACCAGTGGTAGTTGATTTGCCAAGTGACAGAGAAGTCCCACACTTTCCCTGTCTTTCCCATGGAGCCCAAACTCTTTCCCAGGGCAGCAGCTTGGAGAGGAATATAGTTGAGCATTTGATACATGCACTATTTTGGGCTATAAGAGTTGTTAATAACTTTTTGTAAAAAACAACCATTAAGTTTGCTCCCTGTTTCTTTCCAGCCATTTTCACTGCCTCATTTGCTGGGGCTTGTTATGATAGATCATTTCATGTGGCTCATTGTGTTGAGATAGTACATTGTTCAAGATGCAGCACTTTGCATTGGAAATAAATGCTGTAGTCTACTTCTCTGCTTTTGGGGTTTTTTTAAACTCTGGCAGGTAACTGACAAGAGACAAGCTGACCTGCATTCTCTTAGAGAATTCATGCTTCTTAGATTTTTACAGGATGAGACACAGTGTTCTGTGGTTTGTACATCCAGCCATGGACTGATATTCCATTCATTATTAGAAATTCAGAAATACCTTTTATTTACATTGGTATTTCCCTGAATTCTAAAAAATGCTGAAGCAGTGCCAGCATCAGGATCTACTGTGGGCAGCAGAAGGGAGGTCCAAAGGAGGCCATAAAGATGATAAAGGGTCTAGAGGGGCAGCCATACCAGGAGCATCTGAGGTCACTTGGCTTGTTCAGCCTGGAGGAAACTGAGGGGAGACCTCACTGCTGTCTAGAGCTCCCTTGCAAGGGGAAAGCAGAGGAGCAGGCACTGACCTCTTCTCTCTGGTGACCAGTGACATGACGCTGTGTCAGGGGGGGATGGATTTTATGAAAGGGTTTTTCACCCAGAGGGTGGCTGGGCACTGGAATAGCCTCCTCAGGGCAGTGCTCACAGCACCAAGCCTGACAGAGCTCAAGAAGCTCTTGGACAACACTCTCAGGAACGTGGTGTGATTCTTAGGATTGTCCTGTACAGAGCCAGGAGTTGGACTCAATGATCTTTGTGAGACATTTCCAGGTCAGGATATTCTATGATCCCATGACTATTTCCAAGAAGAAAAAATGTTCCAGATGGGAAATTTTTCCTGACCAGTTCAGGATGTCCTGCATGCAACCCTTACCTCAGTCCATGCCCCTTTCCATGTCCTCACAAGTTGTACTCAACTCTCCAAGCCTACACTCTGCTGAAGCCAAGAACAAAGAGCCCTGGATTTTTCTGTGATTTCAGTCAATTCACCCTCAGATTGGCTCAGTTGGTCAGAGAAGGATGTAAATAACACCAAGGTTGTGGTTTCAATCCCCATACAGGACATTTACTTAAGAGTTGGACTTGATGATACTTTTTGAGTCACTTCTAACTCAAAATATTCTTTGAATCTATGAATAACCAACTCTCTGCCCCAGGTCTGAGTAGTTTTGAAATAAATGGAGGAGCTAGATCAGGATGATCCTGGGGGCTGTGAAGGGGCCACTAATGGAAAGGAAGGACAACTGAAGAGCTTCCAGTCCCAGACACTTCTCTATGGGAGCCCTTGGGGGATGAGTGTCTGTTTTGGACTTGTTCTGGTGTGGGAGAGGCTTGGGGATAGAACAAAGACAGAACCCCAAACTGGTGGCTGTCAAGGGGCTTGCCAGGATCTGAAGTCAATTCACAGAATCTCTTTTTTACTGCTTTTGAAGATGGATGCTACATCTGTCCTTTCCCAAACTGTAAAGGTTGTGCATGCACTTCAAGAGCTCTATAAAATACAGCTTAATAGTTTAGAAATTCATCTTGTTGGCCCTTAGGTACCCCAGAGAGTATTTCATCAAACCCTTCCTTATTTGAATCCATCTAACCTGACTGGATTTAAAGCCTCAAATATGATGCCTTAGATCTCTTTCAAAAGCAGAAAGGTTTCAGTTCCTAGGCAGGACATCACTGACTTCAGGCTAGTTATCCATAAATCTGTATTTCTTATTACCATCAAAGTGAGATAGAGGACTATTTCAAAGTCATATCAGCATTTGAAAGAGCCTGAAGATCCTGAGCAGAAAAGATGAATTTTCACCCTGGATGAGAATTCTCACTTTTGGAATTTTTAACAGACTTTACTGAATCAGATGCTCCAAATGTGTCCTATTCTTCACTGGAAACTGCTATTTCTTTTCCTGTAATTTCCTGGTTTATTGTTATTGTCTATTCGCCTTTAGTACGCCAGTCCAAAAGCTATTTATTGTAGGAAGCATACACAAGACTCTTACCCACTCAAATTGAGTACTTTGGGTTTCATTTGGAGAAGCTGTGCAAGAGATTTCTGCCATTTCAGTTAGCATCATAAACATTTCTATGTTCAGAGTCAGTGAGAATTTGTTGTAACACTTAATTCACTGCTAGAAGGTGCTCAAAAAAGAGCAGATGAGCCTGGTATAAAAGTCAGCATACAGCAGAATCAGTAATATAACTCCACCATAAGAAATTGCAACTTGACTCTATTTGAGTAAACATTCACAGAGAAGTTACTTGCTCAGCTTTGAACTAACTTTTAAGTCAGTCTGCCTGCTTTCACATGATAGAAATGAATAAAACCAAAGCTAATTCCCTGATAATTTGTTACGCAAGATGTTTTCCATGAATCCAGGAAAAAATTATAACTTGCATGTAGTAACATTGAAGCCCCCTGACCATAGCTCTCTCACCCCATTATGCAAGGCATGAACAAAAACCACTGTCCCTCTGCAGCTCACCACCCACTTCAGGACACCAGCTTACACCTCTCCTGTTTTCCTCTGCTTCCCCTCAGGATATGTCACGGGGGTGATGTCAAAGGAGCCATGGACCAGACTCAGCTGCAATATGGGATGAAAGAGGAACTTGACCAAGGTACTGCCAGAAGGATGCACAGCCATGTCCTGTCCCTGAGGGTCTCCTTGCTCTGAGACCTGGGTAGAACCCAGGTTTCACAAGATGACCTGGGCTCCAAGATTTCATTTTCAAGCCTATTATTTTTCTTTCAGAGTCCTTTTTAATACCCAATTTATTCAACTGGGGGTGATGATTACACTTAACATCCTACTTAAAAATATAAAGTTACTACATTGAGGCAAAGGGATGAGCCATAACCTTTGAGACAGAAAGGCATTTCTCCAGACCATGGAGATTGGTGACATTGAGTACTGCAGGATCCAAATCACTCTTGCACATTTGTTTTTCAACAAGAACTGAGTTGCAAATCAGCAGAACTTCAAGTTCTGCTTGGAGCAACTGAACAATGACAAACACTTGAGTTACAAAGGTACATTTACAATTTTTAACTAAGCGTCCGTGCCAGAAAATGGCAGTACCAGAAAATGGTAGCCAGAGTGATTCTTGCACAAGTGCTCCTCCATCAAGCCATGACAAACAGTCCGTGGCACTCACAGAGGGAAACAGTCCCAGAAATCCCCTCGGAGGCTCCAGCAAGAGCCACACACCACCTGTCCCTAGAGGAATACAGTGACCCTGGCCAACCATAAATGCCACTCCAGGCTCAGTCCTCTGCTCTGCCCACCCTACCCCACTCTCCAGGAAATTCTCCATCCTGAGCATGTTCAGTCACTTTCAATTCAAGCTCAGTTTGCCTTTATCACCAATATGTTTCACCTGAGCCAATGCATGAACTTTAGAGGCAGTTTTCTTCTCAATGTCCAGCCTCCATCCATCCACACAACTGCAGGGCCAACATATAGTAAATTTTTTTCATCATCCACCAGTCTGATTTATTAATGGTTTCCAAACATTTACAAGCAAAGGCCACAAATGCCCTTTCTGAGCATTTGCAAGGTAACAGATTAGTTTGTGAGTTCATAGAATGGTTTGGTTTGGATTGGAAGGCTCTTTAAGGATCATCCAGTTCCAGCCCCCCTGTCATGGGCAGGGGCACCTTCCACTAGACCAGGTTGCTCAAAGCCCCATCCAACCTGGTCATGAACATTTCCATGGATATGGAAAGGACAGTTTAAGTATTTTTTTTTTTTTAAATATCTCTTTTTAGAGGAGATCACATCCTTTTTCCTGGTCCTTCTATGAACCTGCTAAGTTTTGGCATTTGACTACTGGCTTGACTGAGGATAAAAAGTGCCAGCCAGGCTTGTCCAGAGGGTGCCACAGACACAGTGAGAGGTATTTCAAACTCACAGGAAGAAACCTCTACATGACAAATTTTGTTCCATCAGCCAGTGCTATCATTTCTGTGAGTGCCACTAATGCTGACAGCTGAACAGGAAAACCTGGAAGTCCTCACTGACAAAGGATACGTCTACAAAAATGTTTGGGTTTCATTTATAGGGCAGGGAATGTCATGCAACTGTCCTCAAAGGTCTCTTATAATCAGCTGCTGTATCAAACTGAGAAGACATTTGAAATGTGTACTGTGGCACTCTGCTTTAGATCCAGTATTACTCCAGCGCTGCTGTTCCTTTCTATGAACAGTTTGGACAATGGACAAGATGGAATACTTGAAAAATTTGCTAGCTACAAGAATGTCCCAATAGATAAATTCAGAGATGAAAAAGCCTGAAAGAAAATCATAAATGAACCCAACTCTGCAAGATTTAATTGATTACATACACAGGAAAAATACTAAACTTGAGAAGAATGAATCAGAGGCACAGACACAAACAAGGAACATGTAGGTTGGCAGCAGTGCAGCAAAAAAGGGCCTGGAGTTACAATGGATCAAAAAACAAAGATGCACCAACAATATGAGACTCTCTGTGAGACAGGAGATAATTACTCTTTTCTGGCCCACTGGAAAATCCTCAACTAGACCACTGTGGTTCAATTAGAGAGAACAGAGACAAACTGGGGAGATTAAAGCACAGCAGCCAGAATGATGAAAGGACTCGAAACTGTGACCTACGGGCAAAGGCTGAAGAACAGAGGATTGTTTTCTCTAACAAGGGGGACATTTGAGGGGTTAAAACTTGCAGCTATCCATTGTGTAAAAAGCTCGATACTGAGGTATTGCCCAGTAAAGTACAGAAAGACAAAATCAGCTTTGCAACAAGAGAAATGTGGGTGGGTTATTGCATATCTGTACAGAGATTTCAGACAGACTAGATATGCTTAATCCCATGTCATTATTAATTATATTTAATGCCACTCTCAGGCAGTTATCCTGCTGGGACTATGCCTGTCTAGATCCATACCTGAGCCCACACAGAGCACAGCATCCTCAGCAGATGGAGTTAGTGCTGGACAGCTGAGAGGGGCCCAGAGTGAAAATCTGCCATGACCCGTGCTGGATGTGACTGTGATCTTCTGCTCTGCTAAAAGCAAAGCTCACGTGTGGCCTTACCTAAGTCCTGTATCTGACAGCAGGGGAAAGGGAGCACGTGCCATGTGGGAGCTGTCTTGGTGACTCACAGAAAGGTTTCTTGCCTATGCTTTAGGGGAGGGAGAGCATTTTGTTGTGGGATAGGTGAGTTAAAAAAGGGGAGGTTCTTTAAACCAAGGAGAATGCTGCACCACGCAGGCAAATCTTGGGTTTATAACACAAGCAACCATTTGGAACAACGTCATGACTGTTCTTAGCAACACTGGTACTTTTCTGCAGCAAAAATCTACTTCCAGCAGTAGCCTCCTGTTCAGTCATAGGCAAAACATGACACAGAGCAGTATTTAGCAAATTTCTTTTCTAATAACCTGCAAGAGCTTGAAATCTGGCAGGGTAAGGGCTTACTACAGTCCTGCTGTTGCTGGAGGGAATTAAAAGGCTTGACTCAAATCCACCCTAACAGGCAGCAGAAATAACTTCTATCTCCTTGCTGGAGGTGCATCCTGCTGTGCTGCTCCTTTGTGTGTGAGCTGTCTTTGTCTTGCACGGCCCAACCCATGTCACAGCAACAGACTCAGACCAAAACCTTCCAACCAACTCAGTGATCAGCTTCTGCAGAGGAGCTGTTTCTGGTGGAGTAGCCTTGATCTCCATGAGCTGTTGGCATGAGAGAGGTTTCACTGTGTGAAAAGGGATAAAGGATCAAGTCCTGAAATATTTTGTCTGAAACAACCTGGGAATGTTCCTCCATGCTGTGAGCAGCCCTGCACTCAGTCATCTGAAATAGCTGCTCTGACAGGATTTAAGTCCCCATAATTAGGTCTTTCACATATAAAAACCCGAAGCACAGATTTTCAGTTTTAAATAGTCCTGGCCTGTGTTCACCCTTCTGCCTCAGTACTGAGCGGCTCTGCCTTGTGTCTGTGGAGGCTGTGTCATTATCCACCCACAGCAGCAGCAGGAAATTTTCCTGGGCCCGAACCTAACTTTTGTTTTAGTTCAGTTTCTGACACCTCGCTCCCACTCCCGTCCTCAGGAACAGCTCCCAGAGAGGGTGAATCACTTCACAGCCTTGGGAAGAGAACTGAGGAGCTCGTTCTGGCTCCAGCCCTTTCCTAAAGCAGTTTGCACAGTCCAGGGGCAGGTGCAGCCCCTGGAGGACTACAGCCAGCAGAGACCTCTCCCTGTCACTGACAGCGGGTCTCAAAGATCTTAAAGAGAGTCGAGAGAATTTCCCCCCTTTGCCCCAGCAACACACACACACAGAGCCCACAGTCCCTCTTCCCAGCCAAGGTGTGACTGCAAACAAGGAGGTGTAGGCCTGCAGGGGTGGGCAGCAGGCAAAGCAGCACCTGCTGGCTGTGGGAGCTGCTGGTGCCTTCTGCTGTTCTTTCTACAGACCTCCTTCCTTCTCCCTTGGCTGAACTTGCTCAGGAGGTTTTGTCCTCTGTCTCTGTTCTAGAGGCCTCCTCACTGCCATGCTCTGTTTCCTGGCACCATCTCAGCCACAGAGAAGCCCCAGGACAAAAGTACTGGGAAGGTGGCAATGGTGCTGTTCATGACCTTTATGCCCCTGACATGGTGAGAGGACAGTGGGGAGGTCTCTGGGTGGCAACTGCAGCTGGGAATGTGCTCTGGACAGAGGAGGCAGAGAGCTGGCAGCTGATAGACAGCTCCACAAGCAGAAGTAAGTTGATTTTAGAGACTTTTTAAAGATTTGAGTTAGCATAAGGTCTAAATGCAATCTACCAATCAAAGGAGAGCTCATGTTTAAAGTAGATTTAGTCAACTTCAGTGGCAAATAATCCCAGTTTTCATCCCTGACACAAAGGGGATGTGTCTGTATGAGTCTCAGAGTGCTTCAAATAGAGGTGAGAATTTAAATGTCCTAAACATACATGAAATTGATGATCATTCACAGAACAGGCTAACCTCAGTGGCTTACTGAGGCTGCATGAGTATTTGTCTAGTCATGGATAACTGTCAGAGTATTTAGAATTATGGTTTGGAAAAGCATAAGAAATCTGGAGATCTGTCTGAACCCTCTGAACTGTCTCTTTCCAAATACAGGTTGGCAGGCTCACACAACTGGGTTTTCCTGTTGATTCCCCTGGCACTGCTGTGTGTGTTCCTGGCTAGACATGCCACAAGTGAAACCTCTCCTGTGTGAACAGGGCAGCTCTTCGTGCAGTCTTAGCCAGAAAAGCAAACAAAACTGAAAGGCAAATGTTATCTCACCACTTCTAAACTTCAAAAGCATTTAAGGTCAAGCTGTTATGTTGGTATATAGATACATGTTAAAAAATAGCAGCACTTGGAAGGGCTGAGCAAAGAAGCTTCCTGTGGTTTATTTTTCTTTTTTTCAGACTGGATTTCCTGTCAAGTACACCCAGAATGAGGAGAAGGGCGCAATTGTGTGGATCAGGAGGAAAGAAAGTCAAAGGTGATCCCTGATGAGAACTGAACAGGTAGGAACTGAGGGTATGACTGAACTCCAGAGCTCTTTTCCCAACATCAGCCTGGCATCAAAGGTGCTCCAAGCAGTCCATGGCACACATGATGTCTGACACAGCAGCATTTCCTCACAGGCACTTCCACAACATCCGTGCAACATGGGCCTGCCCAGTATTTAATGTTATACATAACTGAGTAGGAGAGACTGAAAAAGGCACAGTGAAATTAGGCACATGTGTTCAAATTGCCATGTCAAACTATAACCTGATGTAGATATTGAAGTTAATTATAGAAGTGTCATTTTTTTAACCCACCTACTTGCTTTTTTTCTGCGCAAAATCACAATTCAGGCATTCTTTGCCCAATGAAGCATTATGCAACTTGTTAATTAAGGCAGGTAGAGATTTTGCAATCCTAAATTCTGTCTGAGAGGCTTTCCTATGGTAGAGGGCCCCCCTAGGCTCCTAAGGGCAAGCAACTGGCTTTTGCCATGTCAGAAGCAAACATTTCCCATCTTCCATGGGGAAGATCTCTTTTAGGCATTCCCATGGCAACAGGGAGTCTAATACACACACAGCCATCTGACCCACAGAATTAGGAAAGTAAATTTTATCTGAACTCAAACTTTTCTGTATGAGTGCAAAGTCACAAAGGGATGTGTTTTGCCAACATTTGAGACTGGCAATTTCTGTTTGCAGAAAGATTGTGCAGTTTTTTTGAGCCTGTGGTGAGAGAAAGGCAACTGGTCTCAGGCATGAGAACAAGTACAACTATTTATCATAAAATCATGGAAACACAGAATTATAGAATTGTAGAATCACAGAATCGTTTGGATTGGAAGGAACCTTAAAGAGTGTCCCATTCCAACCCCTCACCATGGGCAGGGACACTTTCCAGTAGATCAGACTGCTTGGGGCTCCATCCAACCTGGCCTTGAACACTTCCAAGCATGGGGTATCCACAGCCTCTCTAGGCAACCTGTTCCTCTCACAGGCACATCCACTCAAGAGCCTCTGAGAGCTCAGCTGGGGTGTCGGTGGCACTAATTGAGTGGCAACAGCCCAGTCTCCAAACCAGGCAGCACAGATGGCCTGCAGCCAGCTGTAACCTGCTTTGGGAAGGCAGGTGCCCTCCCTCATTGCTGCACCAAGCAGTCTCCACCCTCAGGGCAAACTCTTGGCAGAGCCCTCCTCCTGCTACCTGTGCTCACAGACAGGGCTCACAGGCACGAACAGCAGCATAAATCCAGCAGCTCCCAAGGTGGGTAAGGTGTCTGCTGCTCTGCTTGAGTGGAACACGAGAGCAGAGCAGTGATCTGGCTGGGAAAAGGCTGCTCAGTGGAGGGTCAGCAAGCCTAGGGCAGCCAGTGCTCCTCTAGACTCTGCAGGGGGTTCAGTGGGGGTTATCAATAGAGATGGGGACAATCTGATGTAATTGTGACCTCAGGACTGCTGCCTTTCCCTGGAAAGACAGGCCTATCTGCATGCCAGACCCACCACAGCAGCAGGCAAACTCATTCCTTACAGTGTACAGACAACTAGCATTGGACTCAAGGGCTCTGTGGCCACACAAAGATGAGAATTCAGCCCTGAATGCATAAACCTAGATGTTGCCTTGAAAATAAAGCAACAATCTACCCCCTTCTCAGGGAACATGTGAGCTTTGCCATAGCTGACAGCATTTTCTTGTCAGAGGGCACCTTCCTCTCATTTTTAGCTGAGACTCAGCTCTGTCCCAGATGAGTGCTCCTCCTTGAAGGCTTATGGAGAATTGAGCTGGGAAACCTGTAGGGTTTCACCTCCAGCCTAGAAATGCCAGAACTGAGACTGCACCAGGTCTGACAACTCAGCAGGGAGAAAAAGCACTGCAAATCAGTTCTGTGGCTTCTCAGAAGCAGGCATGAAGGACATGACATGTTTTAGGATTGCTGTCAGAGGGGGAAAGGCTGTCAGCTTAATGCTGGAAGAAGCCTGACCAGGTTTTACTGTTGCTCAGCACAGCACAAAGTCTGTGCTGCTCTGCCCAGGTGAGAGGTGGTTATTTATTCACCAAACTTCAAATGCTGCAGGAAAGTCATTTAGCACCTGAGCACATGCACATAAATCATCAGAATGTTAAAGAGTATGAGGAGTTTTAAAAAGCACCTTGCCTCCTCCTTGGTGCACAGCAAAGGCAGCACCAGCCTTTAACAAGAGAAGCACAGAAAGCAACAGCTGGTACAGGCATAGAGTAATTACAATTACAGTAATTCTTGGCTACCAGCTTCAGCCCCAGGACTCCACCTTACAACATAGCTTTCTCCTTCAGCCTGTGGAAGCAGAGAGAAAAGAAAACCAAAGTGTTATCCCAGTTTTAATGATCTATTGCTTCAAGCCGTACTTGGGGGAAGCCTCAGACTGAAGGTAAAAAGCATGGAAAATGCAAGGGGCACCTTCAGGACAAGGTCCCCAGTACATGTATCTTAATGACAGACTGCTCTTGCCTTATTTGGCATTTAATTGCTAAGGTTACTTCTGCTATGTCTTCTGCACTGCAGAAAATAAGGGTGGTCTGCAGAAATGAAGGTCATAGACTGGTAGCAGATCTCTGGCACTTAAAGCCTTGTTAGATGTGAGTGGAGGTGGCAGAGTTAGAGGGAGCTACAGATTACAACACTTTCCCTCATCCCATCCAGAACTTATCAGCTAGAGCAGCCTTACAGCTCCCTTTGCCTGCAGGGAAGAGTGGCTCTGCTAAAATGAATATTTTTTTACAAGGGCCAACTGCTTTGGTGTTGTTCCCATATTGGACAGCCTTGAAACAAAGTGCAAAGCCAGTCCCAAGAGAAAGTTGTTGTGTGTCTGTGCACAATCCCAAAGGCCCACTGCTGAAAGAAGGGAGTCCCCAAAAAGCCTTCTGCAGGTTTGAAATTAATTATTCAGGAGAAAGAAAAATGGTTTTGTCCATGCATCAATTTCTCCTCGTTAGATGAGCAAAAGGTGGCAAATCTCCATAATGGCACAATAACCTCCATGGCACCCCCTCTTTGACTAGAAAATCATCCCTATGGGCTCTGCTTTGTCAGTGGCTGAGAAGAAAATAATAGAGGCACAGTAGGATGTCCCTGCCACCCAGCTGGCTTATGGCTGACCAGGGCATTGCAGAAGAGATGAAGGATTTATGGATCAAATCAAATCCTGCTTCTTCTTACTCAAGGCAACAAACATCCTTATATTCTGAGTGATGGAGAGGAAAGCCTCCAGATGTCCAGCTTTTTGGGAAATTTTTGCTGTAGAAGCTCATTTTCCCACACAATTAAACTTAGACCCTTTTTAGTTTTGGTGTCATTCCCTCTAAAAATTTCAGAGGATTGAAGAGAAGGGAAGATTAAAATATTAGGCATGGGAGTAAGGCATTAGTTCATTTTCAACCATGGTTGTGTGACAGCAACTTTCTTGGCCCTCACTTGGATGTGAGGAAGGTCTTCTAAATGGAAAACAAAAAGTGTTCTAATATTCATGGCAGTGTTAGGTTAATGGTTGGACTCAAGGATCTTGGATACCTTTTCCAACCTAAATAATTCTATGATTCTATGGATGTAGGACTTTAGCATCTCCTACTGCACTTCCAGCTGCAGTTCTTCCAGCTGGTAAACTGGCACTTGTCCCCATTTGCAGAGAATAGAAAACAGAGCAGCAAAGCAGACCCTTTTTGAGGGTAGATAAGGCTTTCCTTTCTTTAAGGCTTTTCCTTTCCCCTCTGTTATCACAGAATCATAGAATACTGTGAGTTGGAAGGGACCCACAAGGATCACGAGTCCAACTCTGAAATAAATGGCCCATAAAGGGATCAAACCCACAAGTTTGGTGCTATCAGCACCGTGCTCTGGCCAGCTGAGCCAATCTCAGTCATGAAAAAACCAAGCCAGCATCTCATCTCCATGGTTTTCATGTTTGACATTAAGCAAATATCTACATATCTCAGCTGAAGAGAGGTTTTTCTTCCTGTCAAGCTGGCTATGTACATTAGCAAAGGAAAGCTTAACCGGGCCTTTACAGATCTTCATTTTTCTGTTACACTTGCAATATCACAAGTTTCATCACTAAACCAAAACCCAAGGCATTTCTTGTGGCATCCAAGCTGCAAATTGGAATGTCAAGTAAAATGAAGACTTATAGGGCTGTAATTCCCCAGGACAAAAGAGGGGCTGCTTCTATAAAGCATTTCTGTCAGCTCCATGGAAATCCTTCCAGCAGGCTTAGCCTATGAAGGAGGAATTTACAAGCTGGTGATGATTAAAAGCCAGGGTAGTGAAAATGGCAAGCAGGCCTTGCTTAAAGGGCTAATTTGATCCAAGTCAATAATAGCATAGCTAATGGAAAGGCAGTATGAATTCAATACATAATTTCATCCTCTCTCAAAAATGCAGGGATAAACTCCACCACAATCCTGGATATTCATTCTGATCACAAGCTGCAGATCTGTCACTTCACATCAGCACCTATTACTTCTCAAATTCCCTTCCAAGGAACATGTGGGACCTAGCACAGACCTGAGTGCAAAAATGGGGAGAAATACAAAACGAATGTCCAGATTGTGCCTTCCTTATTTCAGGTCTGGTTTCAGCACTGAATAAAGGAGGAGAATGTGGCCTTGAGGGTCTCAAAGGTACTGTAAGCCAAGGCAAAAGAACCTGAATTGACTCTACCCACTGCTAGTTTCCTTCACATGCAACTCCAGTCATGCAGTGTTCCCCAAATAGAAGTTCATACCTTTTCACCTTCAGAGCTGGCCTATTTCTGCTCTCTGGTATTCAAAAATAAGCTTCTCTCCATCCCAGGAAGAAGCCAGGCTATAAATACCTCCATGCAAGTTTCCTAAGTCCTAATGTTTCTCACAGAAGGGTGCAGCTCCTTGTCCAGAAGCGATGAGCCTGGCTGGGTTCTGCAGTGCCTTTACAAATGTCCTTGTGCTGCTGTGGCTGCAGAGCAGGAATGGAGACATGGCAGGAGCAGTAACATTGCTGTAGCCATGGTGGTCTAGACCACCAGCAAGACGAAATTTAGGAAAATGTCTTCAAACTTAATCAGCACTGATGAGGCCACACCCAGAGTCTTTGGTTCAGTTCTGGGCCCCTCACGACAAGAAAGACATTGAGGTGTTGGAGCATGTCCAGAGAAGGAACACAGAGCTGGAGAAGGGTCTGGAGAACAAGTCTGATGAGGGAGCTGGGTGGGGGTTCAGCCTGGAGAAAAGGAGGCTCCGGGGTAACCCTCTCACTCTCTAGAACTCCCTGGAAAGAGGTTGTAGCAAAGTGGGGCTCTGTTTCTTCTCCCAAGGAACAAGTGACAGGATAAGAGGAAATGACCTTAAGTTGTACCAGGAGGGGTTTAAATTGTACATTAGGAAAATTTTCTTCCTTGAAAAGGTGGTCAGACATTGGAACAATGCCCAGAAATGTGGTGGTGTCATCACCCCTGGAAGTGTTCCAAAGACATGTGGATGTCCTGGCTAAGGGCGTGGTTTAGTGGTGGGCATGGAAGTGTTGTGTTAATGGACTCAATAAACTGAAGGGTCCTTTTCAAGCTTAATGATTCTATGCACTTAATAAATCTGCTCATACAGGAGGAGGGCTTGGTTGTGGAAAGTGTGTTACCTCAGTATTTTCAACTGGGCCTTACATTGGGCCTTTCAAAAAATAAGACACCAGTTTTCTTAAGAACCATTTGAACTAATGGAAACATTCAGAATTGTGTAAGGGGAGAGGGGACCTGAAAGGGTAATTGCCCAGGGAATCAGCAGCAAGCCCAGGAGCACAGCAGAGGGCTCCTGAAGCTATGCAGCAGTACAGTAGTAGACCACACCTTCCCTGCCTGAAAGGAGCTTATTAAAATAATTAAGCAATATAAACACTGTAGAAGCAGTGATGCAGGCATACATGTGATTGTAGCTAGTCCCACTGGAGAGAGAGAGACAGCTAACTGCTGCATGGCACCTCCACACTCTGAGACACACAGATAGTGCTATTTCAGGGGATTTCTAAATCACCTCCTTGCTTCAAACACTTTTCACATGAAACTAATCCCAGAAGTACCCATGAGCCAGACCTGCCAAAAGGGATGCAGATCAGAGCAGATGTTCAGGGTGGCTGAGGCTATTAGACACAACCAAGCCAATAATGAGAAACTTTTATAAGGAACATTAGCCCTACATCCTTGAGATGTGAAAAGATTGAGGGGGCATTTCACACCCCACTTATTTCTCTTGAGAAAAATGTTTTCACCAGCAAACCCTTTCAGAAGCATCAAACCCTCCCACCAACATCTCAGCATGTGCTGCAGTGGCAGAGCCTGTGACTCAGTGACAGCCTCAGCGACTTTGAAATCAGCTGCTGGATTAAATGGACTGTGTAGAAACAGTAGGTTTGGGTAATCCCAGGAAATGCAAGCTCCATGGCTGAAAAAAGATGTTCTCAGACTGTTAAATATTTATTTGCCAGTTGGGGTTACTATGGAGAGAGATGGCTCTGTTGGTAAGGAACACTGAGGGCAGGATTTAAAGAGCCTGTAAGGAAGAAAAGCAGTTTGGACAAAAATACATGTAAGTGTAAGATGGACAGTCACGAGTTCAAGACCTTTCAGGCAGGTCATTTGATGAACATGGTGGTATCTCCCTTGCCTTACATTTTCTGGGTCCTCTAAACAGCAGGCAGTTGGCTTTCAAAAGGAGAAGAAGAAATACTGAGAGAGGAAAAAAATATTTTGTGAATCACTTATAAAGGAACATGAGGAGAGGGAGAAGAGTCAGGTGTTCCTGGGATCTCCTTGTCCTCATTTACTTCTTATCTACAAGGGTGAAAACATAAGCAAGGAGAGCTGAGAGTTTCCTCAGCTGTCCAGAAATGGCACAGGTCAAGGGCAAGCACAGTGCAGTGAATGTCTGTGGCCAGATAAGAGCTGTGCAGAAAGTCAGATAAAGGTGACATTTCTTATCCAGTTACCAAGCAGTCTGGGAGTCTGACAGCCAAGAGGACTCCCCACATCCCCTCCACACTGACTGCTCACTTCTAGCTGATAATCTGTCCAGCCTGGGAGACATACTGCTGCCTTTGGAGGGGCAGAATGTTTTCCTCTGATAAAATAATACATATAGCTAAAAACAAAAAAATTTTTAAAAGCTTGTACAAACTGCCTCCAGAGCTGATTAAACTGTTGACCAAGCTTCAAAAGCAAGCAGTGTCCTACACACATTTAATCCATGAGCTCACCTAGGAAGCATCCCTTTGTTAGGCCAGTGACTACAGCCTGAGCAGGGAGAGGACACACCTCGGCCTTGACAGCGCAGTTTTGTAGGAGTAATTTGTTGCTCTTGAAGCATGAAGCTGAGTTACTGAGGGTGTAGGAGGAATAAATGTTCTGCAGGAGCAGCCCAGCTCCGTCAGTTCTAATCAGTAATACTCGGTTGCAGGCTCTCACACCTGTTTTTCCTTCCTCACTGAAAACAGAAAAAAACAAAGCTGCTTTCCATGACTGACAGCTGTGGAAAATAAATTCAATTGTTTTGGCCACAAAAACGGGCCGAGGGTGAGAATCCTCAGTGACTCAGCTCCCTGTCACCTTCCCCACTGCAGCTTTGGTGTCGCTGCTGGCGAGAGGCATTCGGCGAGGGGCAGGCGGTGAAGGGTGCTCAGGATTGTGGTGCACCCCGAGATGGACACAGAGCTGCTCACAGGAGCCCTGGAGTTGTGCTCCCCAGTGCCGTGTCCCTGCATGCCAGGGGGACAGCCTGTGACAGCCCCAAAACCACATCTGAGCAGAGGGCGGTGGGGGAGTGGAGTGTGCTATATTTGTGTCTGCACTGTTCCCCATGACAAAGGATTCATCAAGCACAGGCAGGGGAGTTCCACGTGAAGCCAAAAGAAAGGTTGGAGGTAATACTAGAAATTAATAGTTCTTGCCCATGCATACACAGGCACATGTTGCTCACGTGCTGCTGCATCACAGGAACCATGAATCTCCCCTAGTGATCTTTTGGAGAAAAACAGGGACTGAAACCTCTCCATAGAAGTTCAGATGAAAATTCTCCATCTGTATAGGTGGGAGCATTCATTAGACTCCAGGCCTTCCAAGAACATTTAGGAAAGGATCAAAACTCTGGTGCTTGCCAGGATAGAGGGCATTTACCTTCTTTCTAAAAATGTCAGACTCATTTATGAAGAGTGGAATGAGGAACAACAGTCATGAGCAGACAGAAATGACTGGGAAGTGCACAAGCAAGATGTGAATCCTAGCAACAAACACAACCTTCTCAGCACAGAGGCTTAAATGCTTCACATTTAGGATCTGATTTGATCCAACAGCTCCTCACAGCTTGTAGAGACAGGAAGGACCTGTATTCAGTAATGTAGCAATATGGTTTTCCTATATCAGGGAAAAGGTCCATTAATCTTAGCATATTAATAAATGAGCCTCTATTAGCAACAAATAGGCTGGAGATCAGACTTTAAGTGATGCAAGGAAGTGATGCTCAGAGCAGCTTTCTGATGCCAGAAGTATAGGTCAGGAGAGGGGAAAATACCAAAATCTGATGGGCTTCCAGAGAGATTTTGATAATGATGGACAATCACAGGGAATTAGCATGCTCTGGGTGGAGGGAGCACACAGGCATCTCTGTTTGGGTCTAGGTGGGGTCTGTAGCAAGGAGCAGGGCTCTCAGTGCAGCTGCAAATACCCATGCAAAGGGACAGTGCCTGGGACAGCAGGGTCTGCTGTGGCTGGGGAGGAGCTACCAGGCTGATGTGGGTGGGCTGGGAGAGCCCTGACCTCTGTGCCTGCTGCATGGCTGATATCCAATCTGATGTATCCTGCCAAAGGGGACATGGATGGGACAGAAGCCACAGCTGGAGCACACGGATCTCTGTGATAACTGGGATGCTGCCAGCACTGCACTCACACTTTCACACAAGGAATACAGAATTAAGTGGCAAAGCAGAAATCAAGTGAAGTTCCACTGGGTGTTTGGTGTCTTCCACTGGGAGACAAAAGCATTGTGAGCACACCTCAGTTTTTGAGCTGCACAAAGCTGCACAGAAATAGGTGCAAGACCACAAGCCATGGAGTCTCAAACCCTAAAGCTCAATGAGGACCCTCCCAGTGCAGAGCACGACCACAGTGAAGGAAAAGCCCTGTCACTGGGCAGAGCAGTCTTGGAGAAGGTCCTCTCCTCTGCATTAGCACCTTGACTCACTCATCTCCTGTCCCATGTGAGTAAGGACAGGATACTCTGGGCATATGTCAGACCTGTGAAACTCACTCATCATCCCTCAATTTAAATAATGCCCTCAGAGTTCAGCAGGATGGAAAGAGGTCAGTTTTGATCATGCAGACTTGGTGACTTACCCATGTAAGCTGCAGCGCAGTGGGTGGGACAGTCACTGAGACACCCAAGCTATTCCCTCAAAGAAGGGAGACCACTAAACACAGGTCTACTCAGCAAATAGCATGTGAAACATGAGTTTGACATCCTCCCAACTTTGTGAGTGACAGCTGAGCTTTGATGTACAGAACTAGTGTAATTTAGGTTGGAAGGACCTTGGGAGGTCCTCTGGTTACTGCTGGGCTAACATTGACATAAGTCCAGGTAAATCACTCGCATGAATTTCTTCTGAATTTGCAGGTAGCTTCCGTTTGACCAAATCTCTGCTTGGTGACAAATAACACACCCAGCAAAGAAAAAGACAAACAGTCCTGGCTCTCACCATGGGCTGAGCTTTGCCATTCAGCACTCTGCTCCTCTCGGACACAGCCCCACCTCTGGGTGAAAGAGCTTTGGCTCACAGGGAAAAGAAGGGGTTAACAAACTCCTCAGCAAATGAAGCACCATTAGAAGAAGCTGGACTGCTACTTTCTAGGATCTACAACCAAGGGACTCAGCTTGCTGGGAATCGGTCCCAGAGTGCAGGGAACAGTAGCCCAGACAGTGTGACTGAGTGCTGGCATTATGCCTGTCACACTGTGAGAGAACTTCTAATCCTGGTTTTTGGGTTTAGGGATTTTTGGTTGATTGTTTTGTTGGGTTTTTTTCCTCGCTTGAGGGCTATGAGATATTTTTATAGCATTATTTTCAAGCACAAGAGAAATTGTCTAATCGGAGTTGTTTTGCTAAAAAGGCTGAAGAGCTTCATGAGAGACATCAGGAAATTCTGCAGAACAGTTATCAAAGCCACAAATTCTGGAAAAATTAAATCCTGACAGTATTATGGATGCAATCCTATGAACATACCTATATGCATATGGTTTTGCAGACCTATCTTTTGTCCACAAAAACATCCCCCATCTGTGCTATGTGCAATGTTGCTGAGACACCTTGATAACCCTATCTGCAACAGTTCTGTCACCCAGAAAAGGCTCAGAGGAATACACTCTCCAACAAATGTTTCTGGACAGGGAAGCAATCTACACTCAAGTTTTACTTGAAGTTGCTTCAGTGTGAGGGCAGTAGGTTTGAGAAGCTGGTGACTGAAGGCTGGATAAGGCCCCAGTTCACTCGCAGTGATGCTCAGTGCCACCCAGAAGTGATGCCAAAGGTGAGTCATGGCCAGCCCACCAACCAGGGCTGGAAGAGCCCACCAGCTTCCCTGTTCATTGCATCCAATAATGCAACAAATTTTGGCATGTGAGCACCTTCTGGGTTGCTTTTCTTCCTTTGTCAACTTTTAAATCACAGCCACTGGATTTGCTTGCAAAATTAACACATAAGAATGCATATTTTTCTTGGGTTTTAAAAAATATTTGTGCATAGACTTTAAACAATCTGTTAGTGGAAGAGCTGCAAGTTCTGAGACCAATGTGAGTGCTTTATGAAACAGTCATTTGGGAATGCCTAATAAACAATTGCTTTTAATTTTAAACATCTGTATCTATAACAATAAGAGCAGCTGATGTGGCCCTCCATCAGTCCCAGGCTCTGGATTTAGTTGAGTAAGGACCAGCTGCAGCCTGAAAGCGATCTTGTCTGGCCCTGCTGCTTCACATGCTGTAATTCTACCCCTCTGCGGCTTGTCCTGGCTGATTTTCCCCTGAAACTTGATCTTTCAACGGATCAAAGGAGCAAAAGGAGAAACAAGAAACTTTTGCAGTGAAATTTCAGCCATGGCAGCTTGAGCTGTGTCTCCAGTTCAGTCGTCACTCCCGGCCACTGGCTGCTGCCTGTGGAGTGTGCTGGTGTTTCCAGCCTCATGTCCTCATCCTGCCAGCACAGCACAGTCCTGATTGCAGAAAAATAACCTGCAAAAGGAAACTTTGCCCCTAATCACACAAGCAGTTTTACCAGTGCAACAAAAACTATGCTGACACGGAATGACTCTGCTGATAAAGCCACCTTCTGAGACAAACCAGTATAATCCCAAAATTTATCAAAGGGTTCAGGAGATTGACATCACCAGCAGAGTGAATCAATAATTATTTACACTTTGCCTGCTATATTGGTATTAAGGAGACTGACTGTGCACCAGCCCCCAGCCCTTAGTGACAGTGTGTCCCCTGGCAGGAGGGGGCTGGCACCAAACACACCCACCCTCAGCTACCCGAGGGCAGCTACCCTGAGCCCTCCACAGCATTTGCACACCCTCAGCATGGTGTTGGTAGCAGTCAGCCAGGGAAGAAGCCTTCCTTCCGTGGGCATTTCTGTGGAGTGTGCAGAGAAATGGGGATCCCTAAACCAGCCAGGTACCTGCACCCAGCTCAGGGGCCCAGCATAGACTTCTTTAAATGACTGTGGTCATTAGTTTCTTGTGATCAGATGGAAGAAATATGTCTGGCTTATTCCTTTGCCTACTTTATGAGATGTAAAATTACAGAAGTTTATGTTTCAAATACATGCTTAGGCTAAGGAGACTAAAAAGTGGCTGGAACCAATGTCTTAGAGTACATATTACAACTGCTACAGTAATGTCAGTCTAAGAGTGCAAGTGAAACATCCTGCTGTCCTTACTTAGCTGCTTACCTGGAATGATGAAGAATTAAGAGCATTTTTAGATGAAAAATGTGCAGAGGAATGGCTTTTTATTAAACCCAGAGGTACCACTGGAAAAGACAGAATCCCTCAGGCATCAAAGCCCTTCTTCCAAGTCTGAAATCTTCCCGGATGAATATAGGCTGAGAACAGTTGCTCTGAATCTCACACATTTTACACGATGGTGTTAAATCTGAGCCCACCCAAGAGGAGAGGCCACCGGTGTGTGGGAGCCAGGCTGTTAGCAAAGAGCTCAGGCATTAGGCACACCTTCGCTAAATTCCTGGCTGCGAGATAATTACTGCAATTTGCTTTCCTTGTCACCACTTTACTGGTATATGTGTGTGTCTGTGTGTCTTCTTCGAGACTCTCATGTTAATCATTGGGAGTGTTTCGAGTGAAATGCAGCAATCACTGCCAATGCTGTGTTCTCTCACCATCAAGAAGGAATGAGCTCCCCAGCTCAAGGGCTCCCTGTTTGGGAACACTTCCATAAAGAGCAAACATGGCAGGGTCACACATCTTCCTGCCCATCCCCTCACCATGGGAAGGCGTGTTGGGCCACACTGTCTTGACATGAGCTCTCTCCCATCCAATTTACTCGTGCCTCTAGATGCCAACATTTTACTGTCCCTCCAAGATGTCTGTCAAAGAAAATGGAAATTAATTGTGAGTACTTTTAGAAAGCAGTATTTAGAAACTTGGGAGTTTCTTTCAGACACTCACGGTTGGTTAGTTTAAACCCCCTCAAAAAAGATACAGATCTTTGTCTTTCTAATGTTCTTACACTTGCACACCTGGCAGTGATTTTCCTCTAAATTTTCCAAGCTGATCATTTGTCAAAAATACAAAGTGCCCAAATACTTTTGTAAGTACCTTGAATGCAAAAGCCTGGATTTTCATCTTTTTATACTTCTGGATTTTCATATTTTTATTCTTTTACACAGATAGTGTGACTACATCCAGCTTTGCATACACCTTATGAAAAAACCCTGGTCTAAAAATTACCCTGTTTTCACGGGATGAGAAAGTTGTCTGTCGGCAGGAAGGGTCAGGCTGCTGCCATCAGACCCCAGAGAATGCAGCAAAGTGGGACCGGATCCTGCCGCCCCGATTTGTGCTGCTGCACTCAGAGGGAAGAGCCCCACAGAGCAAGGGCTGTCGGGTCAAACTGCGTTGTATAAAAACGCCACTGTACAAAATCTTAGGAGCACAGAAAAAACTCTTCCAGGGCAGATCCTTCCTCCCACCTCCCCATGCCCTGGGGCCTCCCCACTGTCACCACCCTCCCCTCCCTGCAGCTGGGAGGGAAGGGGACATTCGCATGCAAATGAGGATGATTTCCCACCAGGAAACCCACTTTGTTTCCAAATTCGTATCTCCAGCCCTGCAAGCTTTGAATGCAGAAGAGGATGAATGACCTAAAAGCAAAGGAACTATGCATTTAGCATAAAATCCCACCCACTGGTCCCCTTTACTGGAAAGCAAGATTTAGCAACACAGACAAAACCCACACAGACTGGCAAGCGAGGAGGGAAATGTACACACAGAGTTAGCTGCAGGCACCGATCTAATGTTCTTACTCTGCAGCCACAATTCAGTGTAAGGCATCACATCAGTGCCTCTGGCTTTAACCCTCCTGTAACAACCCCACCTTTTAGCACCAGTTTGATAATCATGTAAGGAATGCAGAAATGGCCGTAGCTTTTAATACACCAAATGGTATAAACTTCTGAGTTGTGGATGGGTAATACACTGCTGACATATACAGCTCTCACAGGTGACTTTCAAAGCCTCTCACTTCATGGCCTCAATGACAGAACTGGAGACAGGTCTGTCCTGTGGAGGGTGTGCATGGCCACAAAACTGAATTTACCTGTCTGCTGCTTTTCACAGACTGTGGCTTACCACTGCCACTGGGAACAAGTCTGAAGAAAACTTGCTCTCAACAAAAAAAAAATAGTCAAATTCAAGGGAATAGGGAGGAAGAGGGAAGTGCAACTTATTTCTCTCCTCTGGGAGCATTGAAGAAAACGTCCATCCATTACATCAGGCTACTCAAATCAAGCACTTAAAGACATAGAATCATGGAAACATAGGGTGGCTTGTGTTGGAAATTACCTTAAACATCATCTAGTTCTGCAGCCAAGAAATAAAATCTGTGAGTGAATTACTGTTGGTGACACTGATTTGAGTAAAACACTTCTGGAGCCTCTCAAAGTAATTTTTTTTTATTTCTCTTACTGCAGGAGTTTGTGTCAATTCTTTACTTGATGCCTTAAGAGGCTACCTGGAACAGAGGCTAGACAGTGTTAAAGGAATAAAGTAGGTATTTATTAAAAGGCCTTCAAAGGATACACCTTGGGCAGCACAAGAACCTGGTCGAGGTTACACCCAAGATGGACACTGGGTCCTGAGTTTTCACACTTTTATAAGCTTTGGTCCATTTACATATTGGGGTTAATTGTCCAATTACATCTTCAGGTTATGAAGTCCCATCCTCCCTGACTGCTCTCCTCAATTTGCTGTTGTTCACGCTTTTTGGGCCTGAAGCTGCAACGGTGTCCTTTGTTCTCAGGCTGGAAAAGGATTGTTTTGTCAAACTAAACTGTGAAGAGAACTTGCTAACACTTTGTATGAAGTTCAGAGTTATATACTCTGAACAGAACTGTACAGTTATGTACTCTGTACATAATGCAGTACAGAATCTGGAAAATATGAAAGCTAAAACTTAAGGCATCATACTGAGTTGCTAGAAAAGATTTGCAACCTGTCCAACGTAGTGTAAGGCAAACGGAGATAAAGTAATTTATTGTTGCACACCAGAAAGCCATTAAGAGGACACTGCTTTAAAGTCTGCAATTGCACTTGTGCAACCCCCCTGTTGTGTGTGGAGTTACACGAGGGTTAAAAAAACTAGAAAGCATAAAGAGCCTAATTCCAATCCATAACAAGTGCTTCAACAAACATTCTGCCAAATGTACTATGGAGATTTAATTACTTCTTTCTCCCACCAAAGATGACTTATTCTGTGTTTGACATACCCTACAGAGTGTGCCTTCCATACAGCGATTCTCTATTTGATCATACAAGGGCTACAAAAGGTGGTTCTGACCTTCCCTGGGTGGCTTCATTTTCAGTCTGGCCTGACAAGACACCCTCACACTGCCAGAGGGTTCAGCCTGGGAACCTTGTAGGAGCATTCAAGTCGTCTCCTCACTTGAATGGAGAATGATGGAGATGATGAGTGGGCCTTCAGCAAGGTTCCTCTATGTTTCCAGAGTTTGCTGCTAAGGATGTGACAGCACCATCACAGGGCTCTGGCTCACACGAGAAGAAACACCTTTAGCAGAAGCTGAACTCATCTTGAGTAGAATAAGGGAAGGTACAACCTTCCTCAGCTGAGGACATCTGTGTAGTGTGTGGACACAGCTGGCAAAAGCCTCTGTGCCCAGCAGTGTGCACAGGGACTGGGAGCTGAGTCAGTGGTTGGCCTTCCTTTGATGCTCTGACTTGCTCAGTGTCACTGCTTCTCCTGCCAAAAGGTTACAGCAGACAGGCTGGGATCGATGAACATGAATTAGGGGAGCAGATGAAGATAAGCAAGGGGAGGTCCAGATGAAACCAATCCTCTGCCTGAATACAGGGTGTTCACCTGCCCTGAGCTCAGGTGCCTGCCTGGCCCAAATGGTGCAAGACCCTCGGGGTGCACTTGGGCAGATGCAGCTCTGGGGTGGAGCTGGTCAGTGAGACATCCCCATGCTGTGGGGGGTCAGCCTGGCCCTGTCCGGGTGTCAGATGGAGCTGGTCAGTGAGACACTCTCACTCTGTGGGGTGTCAGCCTGGCCCTGTCTGGGTGTCAGATGGAGCTGGTCAGTGAGACACTCTCATTCTGTGGGGTGTCAGCCTGGCCCTGTCCGGGTGTCTGAGTCACAAAGGGCGGGATGTGCCACACCTTAGGTTTCCCCTCCACCAAAGCAAATCCATCGGTGTGACACAGAGTAAAGGAGTTATGTTAGAGCTGATCCTACCATCTGACCCCGATGGGTGGACCCCCACAGTGATCTCACCCTGAAGGCTTACTCAGCTTCACAAGTAGCAAAGAAAGGTCATGCTCAGTTAAAACTAAAATGTGCTTTCTTGCAGCTTTTCTCCCTTGGGCCAGAGGCTGTATCCCTGACTTGGACAAAGATCCAATTGGAAATAATGAATGTAATTACCTTGTAAGCACCTCAGTGGAAAATATTGGTACAGTTAATTATACAGGGATGCAATGCTAACCAATTTCCCAGTGTTAAAAATACAAATATTAATGCTTTCTCCTTTGGGGTTTTGAGAAGATTAGTTATTGCTGCAGTCTAACTGAATTGATAAGGTTTTCAGCTATTGCAATCATTTTAATGAGAAGGTTTCCAGTGCAGGTTTAACATCACTGGCTGGCATCTCGTGTATGAGCATTACTCTGCACAGAGCTGGGGGTTTGAGTGCCCCTGCAAGAATGAGGGCCCCTT
The DNA here is from genome assembly GCA_013397295.1 of Polioptila caerulea. Taxonomy (NCBI): domain Eukaryota; kingdom Metazoa; phylum Chordata; class Aves; order Passeriformes; family Certhiidae; genus Polioptila; species Polioptila caerulea. Next base: position 254,646 of record VYXF01005284.1, on the reverse strand, counting down.
TGACCGTGGCCCTTTAAGCATACAAAACTGAGCTATTTTTCAAAGGATGTTTGATTTTAGTGTTCTTAAATTGAAGATAAGAAACTCACACATTGACTATCCACATAATTGAAACTGAAATTTGAATATCAGGAGAATTGAGAAGGATGCCCAAAACCTAGGAGTTAGGTACCTTTCAAGAAATCCTGATTAAACTGGCTAAGTGAAAATGCCTCTGTCTTTCATTCAGTATCATAGGAAAAAGTGTGATAAACACACAGCATGTGCTGAGTATGTACTCTAGCATTTTCACATTATGGCTGATTGACTTTCCAGATGTTGAACAAGGAATCTGTTATTTCTATGTCAGTCTGCCTGAAAAGCCCCATCACTTTCAGCCCTCTGTGAGCAAATGAGCAAAAGCCACTACATGTGTTTTTCTTGCCTTGGTATTTGTTAACATTTCTGAACTATCTGTACCCTAGCAGATATTCATGGGTCAAAATCAGAAAAAGCTCAACACTCTTCTCATATCTCTGCAAAAGGAGTGGAGAAATTTATGAAAATAGAAACTTGTCCTGAGATTTCCCTTGAAGGTATCTGACAAAGCTTGTCCAAGAAAAAGAATTAAAAGATAGAAGAAAAAAAAAAGAAAAAAGATATCACCACTTTGGGCATAGGCCTTATTGTTCAGCAACAATCACATTTTGCATGAGGCCACCTCTTCCTGCCAGGAGCCACAGCCACGGGCAGCAGCACAGGGCCTTGAGCACCTGCCCAGGCATGGAGAGGGAAGGGACAGGCACAGACCCCTGACACGGAGAGGCCCAGACTTCTTACGTTGCCATGGGAATTAATGAGGCCTGCAATTGGGAAATCCATCCAGGCAGCTTTGGAGACTCCTGCTTCAACAGAGAGCAGGGTTTGCCCTGGTGCCTTGCTGCAGCAAGTGGGGCCATGCACTTCAGGCAAAAGGGAGATCACTAAAAAAACCTGCTTTTACCTGAAATACTTCCTTGAAAAACAACCCTTACAGCCTGTGCTACTTTTCAGTTTTGTGCCTGTTTTGCTGCTACACCAACTCACTGGGAGCCCAAGCACAAGCCACAGAGGCTTCCAGTGCTCAACAGCAACAAGGATGGATGAGTCACTGCCTTGACTTTTGAGTACGCTCCCACTGCCACGCACAGAAAACCTGAGGAAGCAGCTCCCCCAAAGGGAAATAAAACCACCATCCTCTAAAAGCTGCCAGACAGGTATTTCACCCAGTGGGAAAAAGCCAGATAAAAGCATGTGCAGGCAAGGGGCAAACTCTGGTCTAGTTCAACACCATCCGGGTGTACTGCTGCAACCTGAGGACGGTCTCCATGAATCACAACACTGCTCTCACAAGTGTCAGCATAGAATCTTTTAATACTTTACATAAAAAACTGCATACACTATAGTTTTATGTAAACATCATATACATCTCAGTTTTTGCCATGTCAGTTTATTAAAAACAGCCTCAGTACCACTGTTGAGGGAAGAGGGAGGAAAGTAAACAAACATAAATGGATACATTTGTTCTCTGAACCAGAGAAACAGAAAATTATTTTCACCCAGGTTGCACACCTTGTGAAAATAAGTTTTAAATAAACCTTGATTCTTTAAACTGCCCTTTAGTACTAAAGTCTGATGTACTCACTGCATAAGAAACAGTGCTTTCACCTATTTTTTTCCCAAGGCAAAAATATACAGTGGTTTTATTTTGTCTTGTGTTGAAATCAGTTTTAAACAAGACCCAGATGAGGTTACTGAGTAAGAATGTTTCCAATGCTACAGTGTTGTATGCAGATGATGAGTGCATTGAGTGTTTAATTTAAACATTAAAAAAAAAAATCCACCAAGTTGTGCAAAGTAACTTCTTTTGAAAATAAACGTTTAAATAAACCCCAATCAACACACTTGCAGGAGACAACATTAAAAGTAAGGAGCAGGCACCAAGATCATGGTATGGCAATATCATCCCCTTGCTCATCCTGCCTCATCTGTCAGGGGGTGAATATCCAGCAAGCAGGACAGTTCAGCTTTACTTTCTGGCCTGGTGGCTTCTGCAGCTGGAGTCAGTTCAAGGCTCCTGTTACTAGCAGGCATCAGTCACGCAGGGCAAGTTCCTTTGCACAACACAAGTCCCACCTGGGCACCCCCTCCCCACTTCACTTTAAATAAGCACCCCCTGCACTACCCCAGTTTGCACAAGACAGAAAAGGTAACATATATACAGGCTTCGCTTGGGATGACCCTCCCGTCCCCTCCCCATCTCGGTCTCCAGGGCACTAATTTCCACAGCAGGTCAGGCTCAGGCTGAAACCACGTGAGGGAGAAGCGAGGATGCTGCAGGCAGCCTGGGAGAGGCAGCCCCTCAGCTCGCCTGGGTGGAGGCACATGCAGGCAGGAGGCAGAAGTCCCTTCGAGCATCTCAGCTCCGCTGCCCTCCTCTTGCAAAAGAGAGGAGGCTGCCTGGGAGCAGGGAGCAGCAGGTGTTGGCAAGGGGACAGAACCGGGTGCAACGTTTGCTCAGTCCAGTCTCAGCAGCTTTTTGTTGTTGAGTCCGCGACTAAGTCGCAGGGGCCAGCGGTAGGAGAAGGCTTCTCCCCGCTTTATTCCCAAGACTCAGGGCATGCAATCCCCCCCTCCCTCTGTCCCCACGGCTGAGCAAGCACAACCCTTTTCGGCCAAGGCTCGAGGAGCGTGCTCCCCGCCTTAGCCCCCACCCCATCCACGGCCAGTCCCCTGGCGGAGGGGACAGGCGGATGCCGTGTGCGTGTATAACCCAGCTCCTCTCCACCTGCCAACAGGTGACCCAGGCGCTGTGCCCAGCGCCGCGCTCCAGACACGCCCTATAGGACTTTGCAGCAGTTGATGCAGCCGTTCTGGGTGCCGTAGCGCTTCTGCAGGGCTGCCCGGGTGGCAGTCTCGAAGACCTCCCGGACACCCTCCTTGGTCTTGGCCGAGCACTCCAGGTAGTCGTAGGCCTGGATGCGAATGGCCATGGCCCGGCCGTCCTCGGTGCGCACCGGCTCCTGCTTCATGCGGGCCAGCTCGTTCCGCACGTGCTCGTCGTTCCGCAGGTCCTTCTTGTTGGCCACCAGGATGATGGGGACGTTGGGGCAGAAGTGCTTCACTTCGGGCACCCACTTCTCCGGGATGTTCTCCAGCGAGTCCGGGCTGTCCACAGAGAAGCACATGAGGATGACATCGGTGTCCGGGTAGGAAAGGGGACGCAGGCGGTCATAGTCCTCCTGGCCAGCCGTGTCCCACAGGGCCAGCTCCACCTGCTTGCCGTCCACCTCGATGTCCGCCACGTAGTTTTCGAAGACGGTGGGCACGTAGACCTCGGGGAACTCGTCCTTGCTGAAGACGATGAGGAGGCAAGTCTTGCCACAGGCACCGTCCCCCACCACCACCAGCTTCTTGCGGATGGCGGCCATGGCCAGGCTCGCCAAGCTGGCCTTGCCGTGCAGCAGGACGATGGCAGCGCCCTCCTCCCCGCGGCCGCCGCCTCCCGCTCCCTCTCGCTTCTCACAGGGCACCGTGGCGAGCCGGCCCGCGCAGGCAGGCGGGCGCGCCCAGCTCTCTTCGCGCACCGGCACCGCGCCTCCGTATCCTGCCTCGGGGGAGCGCTACGGCTGCAGGGCAGCGCCGCCGGCTCCGGAGTCCTGCGGTGGAAGCGGTGCCGCCGGTTCTCGCCCTCAGCACNCGCGCTGGGGGCGGCCGGGGAGCTCCCTGGCCCCGGTCTGAGCCCTCCCGGCCCCGGGGGACCCCGGCTTGGCGCCAGGGCACGGCAGGGCCGGCCCCCGCCGCAGTCTCGCCGCTCGGGATGGCCGGTGTGAAGTCTGGGCGGACAACCGAGAGGAACGGGGAGTGCCGCTGCGTTTAAAGCCCGGGCAAAGTGAACAGAGAGTATTGCAGGCGGTATAATAAAATAAAAGCGTCCGCTGGGTGCTACTGGGAAAGCGTTCAACTCCCTTCCTTAAAAAATTCATCATG
>VYXF01005284.1:202439-249418 GCA_013397295.1 Polioptila caerulea | reverse complement strand
CCCCGCGGCGCGCCCGCGCTGCGCGGACGGCGGGGCCCCAGCGCCCTCTCGCGGCGGCTCTGTGCCCTGCACCGCCCTGCGCCGGCTCCTGCTGCTCCGCCGCTGGAAAAATCCACCGCTGGCAAAATCCACGGCTGGCAAAATCCACGGCTGGCAAAATCCACCTCTGCGGCGGCAGCAGGAGAGGCTGCGAGTGCTGCATCCGGCGTCACAGGTGTTGCTTAAGTATACTTCTGATTCTGCTGGTATTTGACTTTTGAATCATGCCTGGGTGTTTGGTTTTGTCTTTTCAAGAGAAATCGTTTCGCTAAATAGAAAAAGGAAAAATGCGAATGAGCAGTTGTGTTGATGGGCTCATCTGGAAGGCAGGTAAATAAGCAGCCTGTTCAATTCGAAGCACACGGCTCTGTTGTTGCCCGAATGCTGCTGGCAATTACCCGTGTGCCTAGAGTGTCCCACATACACACTGCTTAACTCTTTAAAGGGTTCAAAGCCTGGTAGTCTCATCCAAACTGGTGGTTCCAGCTCCCAAATTGTGCAAAGAAATTACTCCACAGATGTCCAGCTAAACCATGTTAAATCCATAGCATGATGGGTTTTTTTTCCAGCTGAGCAGTGTATTTGCAGCACCCAGTTATGGTCTGAGCCATAACCTTCACTTTGAAGTGAAGTCTCACACCTCTAGTCTTCCACACAGTTGCACTGAAGGCAAAGTGCCTGATGTTTCATCTCACCTTGCAAGACAGACTTCAGCAAAGGCTTTGTAACTCCTTGACCAAGGCTTTGAAATGCTTTATAAGTCTTTTATCCAGAAGCTTTATATAGTGAGACTCAGCCCTGTGACCTCAGGCTGAGATCACACTCATTTCACTGTTCTGGGGTACACTCTCTGTGGGGAACACTGTGGTTATTACACATCTGTGCTTAGCAAATACATCCAGCTCATGTATTTTAGGGCTGAATTTTAACTTATGTGGTAGCTATTATATTTTCTGCATGAGTCTTCATGATATGCTGAACCACAGTTCTTTAGCAAGCTGAATCTTCACTTCTAGCTATACCAAAATGTGCACTCTCTAAGCACAGCATTAGTTCTGCTGCACCATACATCTGTATGATTGATGAAGAAAGCATGAAGTACGAGAAAGAAGACACCACTTGTTTGCTGTTATTGTTTGTGCTGATGGTTTTGAGATTAAAATTCAGATTTTGGTTTGGTTTGGTTTTTTTATTTCATCTAAGTGACATTTTTTTGTTGAGAAGACAATTCCTGTCAATTGCTGGAGATTGTTTCCAGATTATATTGTCCCCTTGCTCAACTTGCTAAGCAGATTTTCTAAAGGGCATGTCTATAACTCAGATAATTTGCGTTCTAGCATAAATCTGTACCAAAAGCATGAAAGCTCAGTGGGGAAGCCAATCTTTCTCCTTTTTGTCAATAAGTAGGCAAGTAAGTACATTGCCTGCTGTGGCACAACATGCTGAGGGAGCCATGTGTCCTCTAATGGCACACAGAGTCCCTGAATGCTGGCTTGTGACACCAGCATCAGGCATCCTCAGTCCTCATGCAGGCAAAGCTTCTCAGCAAAGTGAGGAAGGCAGGAGGCAGTGAAATATGAGCAGGTCACAGGCTAGTGTGGGAAAGCTCTGAGGAGATGTGAGAGAACAGGCAGAAATGGTGAGTGTCTGTCTCTCTAAGACAGGAGTTTCTGGCACGTTTAGGAACCAGACCACTTGCTGTGTGTCACCATGGGTCCATTGCTGTCCAGGGTACCTGGAGAAAAGCAGAGTTTAACTCTCAGAGCCCCTTGGGATCAGTGCCCTCAGCAGACAAGCCAGACTGATCTACCCAGAAACTGGAATGCCAAGGCACAGCAGGAGAAGGTGAAATGACCTGCCTATTTTCATACAGAGGTTTATGCTAAGTACAGTGCACATGAAAGCACACCATCCCAAAATAGAAATGCTTTCATAAAGAACTGTATGGGATCCACTGGCATTGCTCTTCCAGACAATAAGAGAGGTCAGTCAGAAGCTGTTGATTTTAATTTTTTTCCAGTTCTTATAGCAAAACTATAAAATTCATACTTTATTAGGACTCAGGAAATATGGGTTGGCAGAGTAAAATTATACCACTACAGTAAATTAAAGCGGCCTTTTGTCTCCAGCTGAGTTCAAATTAAATAAAAACAAGTTCCTCATCCTTAGGCTAGAATTTTTAGACCTACAACCCCTCATCTCAGTTGAAGAACCCTTCTGTAGCTGTCTGAAATAAATGAGCTGACCACATAACTATTACAGATACTGATCATATTACTTATCTGCATCACCAATAATGCCTTTGGAACCAGCTCTCTCTGCAGAGAGACCAGACTTGTCACCCTCTGGTTCCCTTTGTTCTCAGTTTTTACTGACTGCAGACACCTTGCAGTCTTTGTCTACCAGGAAAATTGAGACAGAATAAAAATTGCTTGTCAAATGCCAAAAAGAACTATCTGGAGTTCCTTAACAGTGGGAAGTTCTTTATCTTTAGACTCTCCAGTGGATGTACTTCATTCCACTACTTTGAGGATGTTCAGACACTGGAAAAGGCTGCCCACAGAGGCTGTGGAGGCTCCATCCTTGGGCATATTCAAAACCCAATTGGACACAGTCCTGAGGAACCTGCTGTATTGATCCTGCTCTGGAGGATCCAGGGCAGGAAGGAGTAGGTAACCTCTCCTCACCTCATCCATTCTTTCATTCTGCAATTCATTTATTTGTGATGCCTCAGCAGATCTGAAAAGTGATGTTTGGAGGGTCTCTCTGGCAGGTCTGTTCCTGTTTCACACTGCACTGTCAGCCCACATTCCACCAGGGAGTTTGGCACACTCAGTTCTGAAGTGCTCTCACAGGATGAATCTTTCGCAATAGGAACAAGGAAACTTCAGAAGTAAACATGTTGTGATTTGTTAATGATTTGTGTAATTTCCACTTTACTGCCAGTAAAGTAGATTTCTTTAAAAAACAATGATGTCATATGGTTCTCCATGTAGGTTGATTTGCTAAATTTAGATACATTAACCTATTCCTTTAATTACTATGGTCTTCATGGTGGTCTTTGAAGTGTGGTGGTCACTGCTCTCTGCAGGGGAACCTGTGACCTGAGGAAGATGAGGCAGCAACAATATTAGAAGAAAATGATCTAAGAGAAGGCAGTTGATGGTGGAAATTACTATCCTGTAAGTCTAACAAACTTCTATTAAATGTAAATTAACCATGAGTCTATGAAGACTGAGAACACTTTCTTAATTCCCACGTGATAACTGATCCATGAGCAAAAGCAGCACGGGTGCACACAGAAGAGCTATTGCCATTGTAGGATTCCACTAACAGATCATGGCAGGAAAAATGTCAATAAAACTGATTTGGAAAATTGTTTGCTACAGTGCTTTACATTCCATCTCACTCACAAAATTAAGTCATTCCATCTAAAAAAATTAAATCTGTTATGGACTGGACACTGACCATAAACAATATCTGAGATGATAAAACAAAAATATAGGGTACTGCAGGAGTCTTGGTTACATCCACACTTGGCTTATTTTAATTTTAATTTTTTTTATTTATAATATTAGGCAAGAACAAAGTAATCACAACTTCAGAAGATTCTGATATCAGAGATTAAAAGAGAAAAAATAGGGAAGAAAGGTAAGACAGGAGTATGGAGAGAAAAAAGGAGATGAGGGAAATTCCAAACTAATGGAATTTCTCTTCTCTCATTCTACCCTTCACAAAAGCTCAAAAAAACCCCACATCCTGGGAATATGTAATTCTGTACTTCATCATCAAGGAATGACTGCTTTCAGGAGAAAGTTAGCTGTAGCTGGAGATCACCTCTGTGGTAAAATATGCTTGATCTTTGCTCTGTGCCATGAACACCTTCCCAAGTCCTATGAGCCAATGCTGACACTACTGACACAGAGATAGGTGGGGAAGAGATGAAACTCAGTCTCTTGGATGTGTCAGGGAAGGACGAAGTCGCTTACTGAGATCTCCACTCAGTATTCCACAAGGACGTAGACATCTACAGATGTTGTTTTAGTGTGCTTCTTGGTGCACAGCAAAGCATCCTTGATTTTTGGGTTCAGAAATCAAAGTGTTCTGCCTCACAGTACCTATTACTCCAGTGGCTGCCAAGATAGAACTAAGGTATTAAGAAGAAACTACTCCAGGCAGTGAGACAATTAACACTGCAGAAGGGAAAGCTTAGGCTGCCAGCATTGGGGCATATACTTACCTGGGCTGTTCTGCCAAGACAAAAGATGGTGATGATAGAGGCCTGGAGATCATTAACCAAGTGCATTACATGAGGAAAGGAGGAGAAAAAACACTACAGGCACTGCCAAATTTTGTGAGAAGTGAACATTATTTTGTGATTGCATTTCATCATGTGGAAAGGTAAGCAGTTATCTTTGTTGCTGTTCTGTTTGTGCTATACAGGCTGCTTATATGCTATAGGAGGAAAAATCCCTTATCTGCAAAGCATCACACTTGAAAGTTGGATTTATTTCTTTCTCCACCTCTAATACAGGCTGAAGAGAACAATTCTTGGTTTGAGATGTGAAACCAGTCTCGAGAAATGGAACGACCAAGCTCCCATTCTCCGTGGAGGTTTTTTGATCAAGGGAGTTACACAGAAACTGGGACAGAAACATAAACCAGCACTACTGGGACAAGCACAGGAACGTGTGTTTTAGTGAATCTAATCCCAGGTTCCTGGTAGCAAGACTCAGTGGCAAACAGACCTGCTGACAAAGTTTCCTTCCATACACTTCCTTAAAGAGTGCCCTTAGGGAAGGGTCTCACCACACAGGTATCCAATAGTCTGCTGTGCTAATAGCAGCAGGTTTCTGACTGGCAGAGCAGGTCTGATTTTCTCTAGGATTCATCCATAGAGCTGGCCCAGGCTTGGTTCCATATATGCATCAGGAATGCAATGTATAGCATGGAGTACATTGGAGGCAGTGCTATCTCAACCTCTTCTTCAGTCACAGGTGAATAAACTGGGGTAAACCTGGATCTGGGGTAGGATAGTCCAGTTCATGATTGAATTCCTCTACCTTAAAAGTAGAGAAAAAGGCTAGACTTAATTTCTACACCTCTTTGTTCTTATAATCTGAATGTATGTTCAGTTTTCCTGTCTTTCCTTAGCACTTGCAGGCAGAGAACATCAAGAAGAGGGAATGCCAGCAACCATGCTGTCAACTTTGCAAGTCATTAACAATCTGGAAAGAGACTGAGATACACTGTCAAGCTAAGCAGAACATCTCAGAGAGGCACAGAGATGGACCAAAATGGAAAGATTTTGGATGCAACTCCCCATTCCTCCCTACTGAGAAGCACTGAGTCCTGGCAGCCCATAGAATTGAGTCAGGAACTGAGATTAAAGGCACAAGGCTGGAAGCAGGCAAGTAATGTGACTGCAGAGTTTGGAGGGACATGCTGAAACACAGAAATGGACAGAGAAATATTCTAAGGTGAACCCCTTCTGATCCTGCAGTTAGGGTACAGTGCTAATTGAGTGTAACTGTCATGAACTGGGACAACATGGAAGTCTGTCACTTTGTTTTGCTGACTTCCTCGATGCTGGCGTGGTCACTCTGGCAGCCTGGTTAAAGCTTCCCAGGAGGAAACAAAATGAGAACAAAGACAAATTTCTCAACTGATTATGCACCTGGAGCTGTACTCTTTGCAAATGAGCTTTTCCAGGTAAGAGACCTAGCAAAATACACACTTAAGATTTTTTTCTTACCCTCTCTTCCCACTATTATTTGTCTATTGATGATATCATAAGTAGAAATGTTGGGGCTGGCCAAGTATTCAGTATTGGATGGATTGCTGCTTTCCTTCTTCCACTTTTTGGTAGCAGTTAGAAGTGCACAGTAACACTGTGCCATAACAACAAATGCTTCAAGGATGACATTTCCAAAAGTACCTTTCTTCCAAGAATCTCTGAGTGCTTTTCAACATGAATTACCAGCCCATCTCTTGGTGATAAGTAGGTGTTATTTCCATCTTCAAACTGAGAAACTGCTGCCTAAAGTAACTGTGAATCATCAACTTCTTGGAGCTTTCTTTTTCTTGTTTTCCGTGCTTTTTCCCTTTTGTCTCCTGGGCCATTCTTAGCCTCATTTTCCTCTCCCCTCTGTCTGTAATAATCCCCTGGATGCAACTTGATGTTGTATCCAAACTTTAAAACTCCTCCCCCATGCAACTTGGGCAGCGCGTGTGCTGTGAATGAGTGCTCTCCTGATTCGGGTAGTAGCATCAATAGAGCCTTTCAAAGAGGTGTGTTTATGTTGATAGGTTTAAATTGTTATTTCCATCCTGTATGTGCATGTGTGGGTGGGGAGGATTATTCTGCAGATAAGTTAAAGAGCACAGGTGTCTCAGGTGTCTCTGATGTGGAGCACTGAACTGTAGAGAGGCATTTACTGCTCTCAGCACTTACTGCTCCCCCTGCTTGGAAAGTTCAGACCACTTGGGTGAATCAGAGCTCACACTACCTGATGCTTAGCAGGACACTGCGGAGCATATTGTCTGGTGTCTGTTTTCAGTCTAAATAAACAAGTGCTTTCGTCCAGAAGGATGTTTTATTCAAGATAAGGTTAACTGGTTTCACTCTCAGTATTCATTGTACATAACTCTGAATTAAACTGTTGTTACACTGACCTTAGTTTCTGTTCTTAACATTAACTTTTTTATTGTTTTTTTATGGGAAATAGAAAGTTGGCATTCTGTTTCCACTGTATACCCTTCTGCACCTGGAAAAGAGAAACTCATGGGAGATTTTTCATCTTCTTTTCTTAACCTGTATAAATTCACTTTTTTTGCCACTTCTATAAAAAAATCAATTATCTCCCTCTGTATCTGTTTCAGAGCACTTTTTCCAAAGATGTTTACTATATGGCTAAGAAATTGATTTGGCTGGAGTCCATATTTTAGGGCATCTGTCTCCCAAGAGAAACACAGACTGGATAGTTTCCTGTTCTGTATTTTAGCCTTGTTCTGTGATCCAGAAAGAAGAGGATATATCCCAGCAATCAGTGTATTATCCAAAGGCATCTGGATCTGGGGTTGCTTCTCTGTTCCACCTCAGGCTATGTCTGTGTGGCTGTACAGAAGAGGCTGTGCACGTCTGCACTGCCAAGTGGCTGGAAAGAAGCAATACCCCATGGCAGCATGGAGCTCGAGGGGTGCTGCTTCACCTTTCCCACTCAGGAATGTGTCCCCAGGATCGTGCCAGGTCATACTGGGCTCCTACCCACAGGCCTGCTGGCATGGGTATTGTACTCACTCGTGTGAAGAGCTCAGACATCAGCGGTGGAAGAACTCAGATATTGGCTATTGAAGAGCTAGAAAGTCTGTAGGAGACCAGCACTTGGAAAGTGATACATGATTTCAAGCTTGGAACAAAAATTAATAATGAGGAATCCATACAGAAGCAAACTGCCAGCAGTCAATACCCAGGCTAAGCTTGAGCCAAAGTGCTCTCCTCTAATGTAAGTCATGCTGCCAGTGTTGGTGGGGAAAGGAGAAGAGAGAGAGGGAGAGGAAACTGTTTTATTGACTTTTTTTTTTTTTTTTACTTTTGTGTATTTAAATATTAAACATGAGTATTTATTAGGAAAATAAAAAACAAAGGAAAGAAGTACTATGGAACGGAAGATGGAAATTAAATGAAGTTCATATATCATTCAACAGGGCCATTTCTAAGATGAAAAACACTATTTGTTCCCCATCACCACAGCTGTCTAATTGAAACAGCAGGGGAATTCATACTCTATTAGGTGAATATGATGTTATAAAGTACAATTTGGGATTTCAGCAAAGCAAATGTGCAAATAAATGATATTGATGTATTCAGTAGAAATAAGAATAAATAAATAAATAAAGTCAGTACACAACAATAAGAAAGCAGTATGTGAGAGCAATTTTCTATTATCATTGCAAAGATACTTTATGCATTCCATGAAATAGTGTTGTAGTAGCCTGAATGCTTAAAAATGTCATCAAGGCAAGGTTTGTAGACAAGCTGACTTTGTTGGGAAAAGAACAGACAAGCTCTTGGACACTCATGTCTTCCAACATCCCCTCCAGATCCCATTTCATAAAGGACCTGACTTCCCCCCATAGAGCTCTACAGATCATGACAAGCCACAAAAACCATGACAATCTAGAATGTGTTTTGTACAGAGATGTAGGAAGAACCTGTAGGCTTCGGGGACATCTACAAAGTGATACATCAGCAGTGCTTTAGAAAATCCTCCCCCCACAGCACCCAGTACAGGGCTTTGGAAGGAGGAGCAGTTTGGAACTAAAAAAGCCCCATGTATTCTTTCCTTTTCATAGCCTGGTTTGCAGATGCAGTGGAGAGAGGGTAATAAGTCTTACTTAGCAAGATCATTCTCCATTTTGTATCAGTTTCTTATGTAAATAGGTCTTCCTAGAGGACAATCTATCAGTCTACCTACTAATTCATTTGTTTACTCAAAATTATCTTCAGACAGGAAGCATGTTCTATTTTATGAAAATAGATTCTCTTAGGCTTTTGTCTCAGTTTTGTTCATGTCTTGCCACCTAATCAAATTCATTTTGTGGAATGTACTGCATCTGTTTTAAATAATTCATCATCTTGTGCCTCTGCAATCACTCAGAGAATGTCAAAGTGACACGAGAGCCTGTAATTTGTTATTATATTTTGATGGAGTTACAGGACTGGATCATGGTATTCCTCTACAGCAACTCAGAGTAGCATATGAAAAGGAAGAAAGACTGCAAGTTTTTGCCAAAACTAAATTCTATGTGTCCCTAAGGCCTTGAAAGCTTCATCTCTGTCAGTGGACTTGTCCATCACTGAAACTACCTCTGCACTGTTCATGTGTTCACATTTCAATCTGCTCAGTTGCCCAACATGTGCTTTATGCCAGCTACCTCCTGTGCCAGGGTGACACAGCTTTTGGAGGGGACTCAGCACATCCCTCAGGCTGTGCCTGTTGGGGGGACAGATTGGTGGACACACATTCAGTTCATTAATCACACCCATGACTGGTTTCTCAGCAGTTAGATGCCATCGGGAGCAACTTTGCCAGCTCAGGTGTGGCTGAGCCAAGCAGTGTTGCAAGGTGGATATGCCTGGGTGCTGAGAATGGGGGATTTAGCTGCCTGTCATCATCCAGCCTTGACTGAGAGGGAGTTTGTAAGCTTGAAGACATTAAAAGGAGCATTTTCTGCCCTCTTGCTCAGGCACTAGGATAGTCTTGGCAGAGACTATCCTTGGCTCCTGCTGACTGCAGGCCCAAGTGAACAGGTCACCAGCACAGGCTGACAAATCCAGAGGCCCAGCAGAGACAAGGCTGCTGCAGGTCCCTGGCCCCAGGGCCAGCTGGCAGTGGGGCTCAGTGTGTGCTCACAGCAGGCACATGAGCACAAACACACTCAGCACATATCTGGGTACACAAATGATCAGTCCCACAGAAGCACTCAAACACAAACACAACCAGCTCCAAAGGCCTCATCCTGTTCTGCTCTCCGGCAGATCACGACAAAAGCCCATTAATGGAATATGTATATATACATACACATTTTTAATATATTTTATATGTATATATATGCACATATACATATGTATATATATTTATACAGACATCATACAATGTGGATCCCTCCAGCCACTATCCTGAGACACTCAACTCTACACAGTAGCTGGTCCCTGAATCCTCTTGTCTCCAGCTGGCTCTTGCACAGACACATGCAATCAGGTCTCTCAGGTGACTTCCATGCTCTACAATACCCCAGTAGCTGGCCAGGACACCCTGGTCCCTCCAGTAGCCAATAAACAGATCTCTGGTGCCTCAAGCATCCAGACCAGGCTTCTGGTTGCTTTGATGTCTGTGTCCTAAAGCCTCTTATCCTACTCACCTGTTACTCCAGCTTGCCATGCACCTGGGATTCACCTAGACCCCCAACACCCGTGCACACTGAGCACCCATGGCACCCAGGAAAAGCCTCTGGAGTTCAATGGGAAGACAAGCCCTTCTGATCAGGTGCAAGGCATGGCCAACCAGGCAAAGCAACCAGCCACCCTTGACATGCCAAAGGCCTCTTTGGGGATACCCTTATCTTTGTGGTTTTTCACCCTTATTTCTTTCCAAATCACCAAGATCCCTCCTTTTCCCCCTGCATTGTTCCTCCTCTAAAGATCCCATAGTAAGCCTCTCGTAATTCCAAGATGCTCCTCCTCTGTGTCCCATTCTGAGTCCTGTACCCCTTGCCCCTCTCAGTCCACACATCCTTTCCCTTTAGCTCTGGTGCCCCAGGCTGAGACTCCCCAGGGCAGCCCTGGGAGGGGCTGCACCAGGGCTTGTGTCCCATACTGGAGGTTTCTGGGATTCCCCCCACTGCCTCTGACCCTCATGTTCTTGTGGCCAGGCTTTAGTCACACTCCAGAGCCACCATGGGAATACACTTTTGGGTGTGCTACAGGCTCTGCCCATCATGGACAGCTGCCTGCCAACACCTCCCCTGGAGGGAAGTGAAATGCAGCTGTGCTTAACGCCTTTGGCAGGTTAAAGCCTAAATAAATATTTATCAACAGCCAAAAGTAGAAGAGAGAGATAATAAAAATACATCTTTTGGAAGGCTCCCTGTCCACCAGTTTTCTGCAGGAAAGTAAATTTAAATTAATGTTGCACTTAAGCATTACTTTGCTTTTAAGAACAATGCCTGGGCAAGGGTACATTTCCAGTGACCTGCTGTAAACCTGGTACACACTGTGTCAGTAGTAAACTGCCAACAGATAAGGATGCTCTGAAAATATGGGAGAGGCAGCTCACACTTTTTCTTCTCTTCATCCCAGTCTCATTGGAAAGAGCACACTGGCTTACTTCCCAGCAACTGGAGATCAAGACCCACAGGACTTCATCAGCCTCTGCCATGGGTATCAGGGTATCACCATGGTCCTCCTCACTAAACCAACACTTCAGCTTCACACAGCGACCACAGAGGAAAGGGTGAGGGATTGGGAATGAGCATGATCCAACATCACAAGAACAAGCTTGTTATTTTCTCCCACTATGACCCAGACAGCTGGATTCCCTTTATAATTAGACAGATACGGAAAAGCCTCGTGGTAACACCTATCATTCTTTTTTGACACAATTCAGTGATGATTGCCATATGGATCAAGAGATGAGATTGCAAACTCAGCACTGCCTTTTTGTTTTGTGTTTGTACAGTGCCAAGCATGAGGTGCTGTACCAACCCAGAGGAGAGGGAGGTGCTCCTGATGGTGACAATGTTTCTTGATGTCCCTTGCTTATATCTGGCCACAACCCAGTTGCTCCAAGACCATGGTAAATCATCACATCTGATAAACTTGTTAACCAGAGATCTCCCCAGATTCTCAGTCTGTCAAGAAAAGACATTAATACATTGCAATTACCACAGTGGCTTCCCTATTGATCATCCACCAAGACCCCTGGGGAAAGAAAGAGCTCTGGGACAATCTTTACTCACTTTGACTCATTGGGAAGCCATCCACCCAGTGCAGGATCTGGTCTTGGCATTTACTCTGCTGCCCTATCTCAGCTACAAATTATCGTTAAACATAAATGTTATTTATCTCTAATTAATTACTAGGCAATGTGTAAGAGCACTCAGGAAAGAGCATATTGGTGTGTGTCTGGATGCAACCCAGCCCTCCCTAAATCATGCTGAAAGCTGACTTCCCTCCTGCTGTAAGCAGATTACTTCAGTCTCAGTGTTGGTACATAAGGAGAAGATTTGTCACCCTTCTGGAAGATCAATAGGCTCTTGGCAAACTGGCTTTGATGCTGTTAATCATTCTGATGGCACCATCTGCCCATCTACCAAACTGCAGCAGGAGAACCACCCTGCCTGAGGGCCCAGCCACAGACCCTCTTAGTGTCTGCAGAGCCCTGGCACAGCTGGGTTTGCACCTCACTGCCTTTGAAACAAGCCCAAGTGAAGGTATAGGAGGATCTGGGAACTGGGAGTGCAGAGTTCATGGAGGACTCTGTCATTTCTCCTCAGTATTTCTATTCCATGTCTGGGGGCAGTGCCTCTGCCTGGTGCCCAAAACTGGCTGAATATTCACAGGAAAAACAGAGGAGTCAAAAATGCTGAAAATCGCAGTGCCTGAGGCATCACTGCTGGTGTGTGCAGCTCCTCAGCGCCTCATCAACATGCAGAGGAAGGAGAAATCCCGGGGCAGAGCTCGCTGGCTATGGACTGTCACTTGTCACCGTGTGAGGCTCTGGTGTGAGTGCCCCACCTGCCCTGTGAGGAAGGGTCTCCTCCTCCTCATCCCCATCCTCCTAACCCAGCTCAGTGCTGCTCCAGCAGACAGGGGAAACAAGCAGTGGGAGAATCTTCTGTGCAGGGCCAGGACAGGCTGGAGAGGCTGGAGCCGAGCTCCAGGAAAGGATGGAGCTGATGACAATGTGTAGCATGAGCAAAGGAGCGCTGGCCATGCTCACAGGGGCACTGCTGCAGCAGAACTCCTGGCTGCTGCCCCTGGAGATGTGCTCAGAGTGCAGCTGCTGCCCGGTTTCTGGGATGGGGCAGGACCCTCACACCCCTGCTGTGGCTTCCCATCCACCATCCAGCCTGCCCAGTGTCTGTGTTCCCCCTGTGCCAGCAGGTGTGGGACCTGCAGAGAGCCAGGCTGGGCAGGGACAAACGGCAGTGCCCCACTGCCTCCCCCTCCGTATTAATCAGCGCTTTTCTGAATCACAGACTCGGTGTGGCTGTGGGATACCAGCTATGAGATTCAGAAATTAATTCAGCTTGGGAGCTTTGGATGAGTCAGACTGCTATGAAAACACCCTAGGGCAGAAATGAGATGTAGGGAAAATTCACCCTGGGGGTATCTCTCAATGGACTTTAACTGAGGATAAATTTAATTTGCAGAACTGAAGCATATTTTATTTACTTTTTTTTAACTAGCATTTAAAATTGAAATATTCAAATAGATAATCAAGAGGCTCTTAATGGGTTGCTTTCATTGAAAGAGAGTTTGTTTTAAGTTCCTCAACCTCAGAGTCCCAGACATATTTCCTTTCCCCAAGTGAATTCTCTGTTGAATTTCTCTACTGCATTCATTATGAAAATCAGAATTCACCAAATAAACAGACAAGATGACACAGCACTGATGTTAGACTGCCCACAGCCTAACCCGTGATCCTGCTGAAGTTTGTCTGTAAGTCTCAATGGAAAAGCAGTATGCAGTAGTCATATGTGCTTTTAGGAGTTTGTAAAGACAGAGCTCTTTCTCATGCATCACTGGGCTCCCAAAGGTGGGTCTAAGTTATAACAGCCCTTAGAGTTCACTTAACTCTGCTGCCAAATGTCTGCCTGCGAAAAAAAATACAAACATTTTTGTAGCTGGAAAAATATTGAGGCAAAGGATTTGAAACACTGAGCCATATGGAGTCCTGCCTTAGCTCTCTCAGTGCAGCAATGCTTCATTGCAATCAATAAATGTTTCATCATCACTTCTGGTGCAGGGAGGTTTTAAGGAGCCCAGGCTCCATTCTTGGCTCCACTGTCTGCCCTCTGTGAGCTTTAAGCTTCATTTCATGTCAATACAGCAGGACTCAGTGCCCTGTTTCCTTCACAAAATGCAGGCTGCGTGCTGTGGACTCCCATTCCCATGGAAGAATCAGAATCAGAGCAGTTTGGACTGGAAGAAACCTTTAAAAGCCGTGTAGTCCAACCCTACTGCCCTGAGCTGGGACACCTTCAACTAGATCAGGTTGCTCAGAGGAGCTGTTGCTGTTCAGCTTGACCTTGAATGTTGCCAGGGAAAGGGCACCCACCACCTCTCTGGGCAACCTGTGACACTGTTTCTCAACACCTTATTGTAAAAACTTTCTTCCTTACAGCTGAATTGATCTTTTTTCAGTTTAAAACCATTGCCTCTCATTCCATTGCAACAAGCCTGCACTAAAAAGTTTATCCTCACCTTCCAGTACCCTGGCACTGGAGGTTGCTATAAGGTCTCCCTGGAACCTTCTCTTCTCCAGGCTGAACAACCTCAACTCTTTCAGCCTGGAGAGGTGTTTGAGCCTTCTGATTATTTCTATGGCCTCTTCTGGCCTCCCTCCAACAGGCTGATGGCCTTCTTGTGCTGGGCACCCCAGAGCTGGGTGCAGGAGTGTGGGTGAGGTCTCACCAGAGTGGAGCAAAAGGACAGAATCCCCTCCCCAGGCCTGCTGTCCATGCAGCTTGAGATGCATCCCAGGATGTGGTTGGCTTTCTGAAGGGGTGTGGGGTGTTCAGGACAGCTCAGGCTGCTCCACTCCCTGGGTGTAGGGGATGGACAGGCAGCAATGGAAAGGTGCAGGCAAAATTTTGACCATGCCTTCACCCCTGGGAAGCCAATGCTGATGACTGGCAGCTGGAGGGAAGCCAGATGTCTGTACATTATAGGAAAGAAACCCCGAGAGCAAAATCAGGGGAAAGATCTGGGGAAATTCCTTCCAAAAGCAAGGCCTTGTGCTGGAGGACACATCTGGATCCCATTTTTTGTCCGTTGTCTCTGGAGGTGCATCAGACTGGTTGACACACAGCCCTTGAGAGACAAGAGCTGGATCTGGCTGTGTTTTCATAGACTAAAGTCTGGGTTTTGACCAGAGGTGAAATTCATTTGGGGGAAGGAGTTCAAAGAGACCTGTGTGTCTAGCACTGGGCTTTGGGACAACCTCAGCAGGAAGTGACTTTGGCCAGGCCTGCTCCCAATATGGCACTTTTGCAACAGTGGGGTGGGGGTGATTTTAAGGCTTTGTCCTTAATGATGCAGGTTTTATATCAGGCTGATTTTCTTGCTTTACTGCTTTGCTGTTCCTGTTCCTCCCTTACACCCCCCAGCCAGTCTAAGCCAAAGCCACCCCCAGAAAATGCTAAGATAGTGTTCTGGGCAGTGTGGATCCTCCCTTGGAAAGGATGGTCAGTATCTCAGGGGCAACATGGGTCCCAGGACATGGGCTTGAGAAAAGCCAGATAATGGAACCTAAAATAACCCTAGAGAAATTGCTTCTCTGAGTAGTAACAAATAATTGTTGAAGCAACCTGCTAATATTCAAAGTGCTTTTAGGAATTAATTCGCTATTGTTGATGCCATTTTTGACTGACTACATTACCTGGAACATTGTCAGAGCCATCAGCCAAAGTTTTTGCCCTTCTGAACTTTATTTTCTATAACCTCTTACATGCTAGAGTAGGTATAGTGCTTTACATGTTTTTTTTCCTTTGCAAGATTTATGATACAGGCTAGATACCTCCATTTCTGCTAAAAGCCATAGAAAACATCTCTGTGACTGCTGACACACGTTGTGAGCATGCAGCCAGGTATTCCCTACAGGGGATGCAGGGGAAGGAGATCCATCCTTGTGGACAAGCCCAGCTGGGGAACTGATAGCTCTGTTTTTCTTCTGCCCCAGGAGAAATGTGCTCCCCTGCTGTCCTACCTGAGGGAATTCTGGAAAAGGAAAGCTGAGTTTTTTTTGCCAGTCCCACCTCTTGTGAGAAAACACTCCTGGAGGGAGCACTATCCCACAAAGCATTTCCATGGGTCACATTGTGCAAAGCCCATTGAACTGCACAGTAATTGGGGTTCCAGAGTGTAAAATGCATCTACTGAAAACATGAATGTGTTTCTTCTGCACAGTTCAGGCATTGTGTAGCAGTTATGCTGAGATGGTTCCTGGCAAATGGTTTAATTTTCGAGGGGGCTTCTGAGTATGTACAGCAAAATGCAGGTCGTAACTTACAGCTATAGCTTCTTTGTGTTAGGAACCAACACAAATAAATGATAATATTCTTCCACCCAAACTCCATCTGCAGAAAAAATATATGTAATTAACCCTTCTCCATTACCCCCTGTGTTTATCTGTTTGCAGTCACCTTGGATAATGAAAAAGTCAGATTCACTTTGTGCTCAGTTACATAACTTGAGCCTTGAGTTTTACTCTGTGGGTTTCCAGCAAGCCCTGAGCTCAGCAGGGCAAGGTCCTGCCTGCTCTGGGAGGCAGCTCCTGCTTCCCAACCAGCTTTGATCTCAAGACAAGACAAAGAGTCAGGTTTTTAAAATGCACTACAAAAGTACCTCTGGGGGTATCCAACTCCAGCACAAAAGCATTTCATCTGGATTTCCAAAATGGCAGGGTGATGGATATGTTTTTGAATACAGTGATGAATAATTCAGTTTTCATGTATTTGCCTGGCTTCACAAGGACTCATCCTGATTTCAGCCTAAAATCTGCCTTTCTTTCTAACCACTACTGCTTCAAGAAAAAAAGCTATGGCCCTTGGGAGAATCCCCTGTCCCAGAGCAGTTCCCACAGCCCAAGAGAAGTGTCCCCAGTGCTGTGCAGCAGGTGGCTCTGGCTGGGTGCTGTATTGTGGGTGCCTGGGGTGCAGACATGGGCAGATGGACACAGGAACCAGGAGGCCTCTGCTGCAGAGGGCAGGACTTGTTCCCTTTTATCATTTCACTTCCAGCCCCAGGACTGCCCTCTCCCTTCCTCCAGAGCTGGCATCTGTCTGACTATGACCAGAGCTGTTTGATCTCAGTCTCCTGCCCCAAAAAGAGCTTTTCTGTCACCAGTGGAGGAAGCTCTGGGTGGGCAGGGGCTGCATGCAGCTGTCCATTGCAGTGCAGTGAAACAACTCCCTGGGCACAACTGACCCCATTCCTCGGCCTCAGCTCTCCGTCCTGCCCAGCTGCAGCAGAGGGAGAGGCTGATGCTGCCGAGCTCTTCGTCACCTCACTGCCACTGCCATCTGCCAACCCCACACTCTGCTGAGATGTCACCTCCCTGCCCCTCTCAGGACCCTCTCACCCGCCTTGGGCACAGCAGACATGGGAACTTGTCTGAGCTTAGGGGAGACCTTACTGCTCTCTGCAATTACCTGAGAGGAGTTGTAATGAGGTGTGAGTTTCTTCTTTCAAGCAACAAGCAACAGGAGGAAAGGAAATGGCCTCAAGTTGCTCCGGCTAAAGTTTAGATCAGATATTAGGAAATATTTCATCACTGAAAGGGTTAACAAGCATTGAAACAGGTAGGCCAGGGATTCGGTGGAACCACCATCCCTGGAGGGATTTTCTTTTGAAGTGTAGATGTGATGCTCAGGGACATGGTTTGGTAGTGGCTTGGCCATGCTGGGTTAAGGGCTGGACTCCATGATCTTAAAGGTCTTTTATTGCCTAAATGATTCTGTGATTTTAAGGAAGCCAACCTTAAACTGAGGTTTCAGCAAACAGCTGTGCAATGCCTTCTCCATCATTCCCATCTGTGCCAATGTCTATTCCAAATCCCCCAATCCCTGTCCTTTGCCCATATTCAAGACTCCCGAGCAAAGTATTTTGGTGCTGTCTGAGGGATATTTTGCATTGTAAATCCAAGGAATGCTACTTTTGCAAAGTTAACTACATGAGAGTGGGAAAACAGGCAGGGGTATCCGGGGCAGGTTGGCAGCACAGCCCTCAGGGCAGGAGGAGCAGGAAAGCTTGGTCTAGGGGACACAGGGTGAGAGGACCCTTTGGGAAACTGACGAAGACTGCAGGAGATTTTTAAGGTCCATTTCTGCTTCCACAGTGGCCTGGAGTCCTGGCAGCTCCAAGGCAATGAAAAGTCACCATATGCTTCTTAACTCGGTCATGCTTGTGCCTGATACATGAGAATCCTGGTAGGAACCTGCAGCAGGATCTGGCCCAAGCTTTTTGTCTTGCTCCAAGGGGTGCAGCTCTCTCCAGGTTTTGGGGATCCCAGGGTCCCTGATACTTGGGATAGTTTGCAGAAACACCTGGATGTGCTAAAATACCTCCACGCTCCTCTGTACTTTGTTGCTGTGCATGAGGCATGGCTCCTGCCTGCAGAGTGCCCACATGGCCCCAGTGGACTGGGGGCCATCCAGGGACACCAAAAGGGTGGCTCAGCTGGTACAACTCACCAGAGTGGCCCTTCACCCACAATGAAACCCTCCATGTTTTCTGCAGCCTCTGCACGCTTAATATAGTTTGTAAAACATAGGTAAGAGGGACTGCTTGGCCTAGGAAGAAAGAAGACTTTTGGCATCATTTGATCCTCCTGCTTCCTCTTCAGTGAGATGAGATTATTTCCTTTTATTTACAAATATAAATGAACTAAGATTCACAACAGCTCAGACAGGCTGAAGTCTCATTAACCCAATTTTAAACAGAGTAGATGTGAGTGGAAAACTGAGCACTCAGAGCCCTGGCGTAAGGCCACAGCAAAGGGAAAAGGACAGCAGATCCAATACCCTGAGAGATCCTGGGGACAGCCCTGGATTCCTAATTCAGGAACTGGTGGTGCTCCTTGTGCCAGAGCCCATGCCTTCTGCTAGAAATCTGTGTGCATTCTGGTGCCATTTCTTCAAAGGAATCATGACCTGTTGATGATGTTTGGCAACCACAGACTGAGCAATGAAAAAAGGCTGAACCTTTGCTCTACTTTGTTAATGACACAGTTATACTGTGGGAAAAACAGATTGTGAACTGAAGAACAGGCCCAGAATGTACAAACAGAAAGGAAATCAATTACTGCTTAGCAAAAAAAAAATATTCTGTCACCTCAAAAATTCTGGGCACATCTTTGCTGTTTGGGTGTTGTCCATGTCTGGATTTTACATAGGTAATTCAGACAGACAAGCCAAGACTCGTATGTACAGTAATTCTCTTTCAAGCTACTTCTCATTTTCCCTGTTCTCAGCTCTCCTGTTGCCTTGCATGTCACTGCACTGAGACCAGGGCATAGTCCATGAAATTAAACAATAACAGCTGATGACTAAACTTTAGAAGGAAAAGATGATAATTTATCTGCCAGACACTCAAGCCATAGGATTCACTGTCTCTGAGGACAAACATGACATGGTAGCTTGATTCTAGTAACAGATGGGCTATTTCACTAGCCATTAATCTCACTGCTAGTTCACAAACTTAAGACCACCCATTTATTGTATGACCGTGGGTGTACATCCTTTATAAGCAAAAGCACTCCTTCATGAGGAATGAGTCACATACACAAGGACTCTGACAGTATCCAGCTAACTCATCAATAAATGGTAAAGTGCAGGGGTAGATTCCCCCTGCACTGCTAGACTGAGTCATCCTGATGCTGAAATTATCACAGCCTAAACAAAGTTTCTAAGAAGAGCACCAACTGTATAAAGTAAGGGTTTTCCATTGCCTGCAACTAAGTCAGCTGAAGCTCTTGGAAGTGACTGCCTGAAAGGGTTGCAGATAGTGGCCTGCATTAGGAATGGTACCTAAGCAGACCAAGACATGTCAGTGTCTCTGTAGACTTGACACTTGTGATGGCACACTTGGAACGTTGCATTCAATTTTCTGACCCCTTCCCAGTTCAAAAGGGAAGCAAAGGAACTGGGGAGAGTTCAGCAAAGAGCTCCCAAAATAGGTTCAGAGCACTTTGCCTATGAGAAGAAGCATCTAGAGTTGGGTTTGTTGAGTCTGGCAGAAAGAAAAAGAGGTAACACAACGGCAACCTACAGCTCCACAAAAGAGAGTTACAAAAAGGATGAAACCAACCACTTTGGCAGTAGAAGATGATACAGGGAAGGGCAACAGTCACAAGCTGCAGCTTGAGATGTTCAGATTGAACTTCAGCAAAATTTCTTTATCCAGAAAGCAGCGCAGAGAGATAGTGGACTCTCCATCCTCAGTATTTTCCAAAACAGAAGAGACAGAGGCACAGGTAACCTACTTTACATGATAGTCCTGCTTCAAGAAGGAAGTTGGACAAGAGACCTCCAGAGGTCAGTTCCAACCCACACTGGAATGGTCTGTGATTATCAGAGCTGACTGTATTTATTTCATCTCTGAAGAGAGAAGATCCCTTAAGTGTGATGGTCTGGAGAGCAATTTAGCACTGCTGAGAGAGTCCAGTGAGGTCTTTTTTATCCCTATGTCCCAGCAGAGAGCAGGAGAGACTAAACACCAAACCCTCTGCACTGGCTGAGAACTGTTCAGATAAACCCAGTCAGTCTAAGTGGGCAAACTGTGTTTCTTGAATAGAGGAAAATTAAAGTCATCATGAATTCTGCTCTGTCCCACCCAACTGGAAATTTGTCCTCAACCACAAATTATGGCAATCAGTTGAACTTGGGCATATGAGCATGCCTGACTAGAAAATCACCAAAGGAGGATTTTCTGTGCTCTTTCACAGATTGGACTGTCCTCAGGTGTAGTCCATCTCTGATGCTTCTGAGGAAGTCAGGAAAAAGTCCAGAATACATTCAGCTTTGTGCACCAGGGTAAAACTCCCAACTGGTTGTTACAGGTTGCCCGCTGAAGGACGAGACTCAATTATACTCAGGGTTTTGAGGTGAAGGAGAGATCTTACTATTATCTTGAGGTCTGTGCTGATAGTCCATTTTTCCTCTGAACCTGTGAAGAAAGGGTCTAAGCACAGGTCACAGGGATCTGGAGCTTTGGAAACAGACAGGACCAATAAGGTCTTGTAGTATTGACCTGTACAAGCTGCAGGTACAGAGCTCTGTCCACTGTCACATTGTCACTGTGCTGCAGGAATGAATGGTAAGGACGTGTTGTCTCTTCCTGGCACTTCTATTGTAAATGTTTCATGCAGGAAAAAGAGATTCCAATTTACATATCCTGGGGTTGAATAGATAAGCAATCATTTTGAAAAATGAGTGTACACACATATAAACACCCACGCATGTTGTTAAACCTTCTGACCAAGGAGAGATAAGCCTGATACTGATTGTTTATGATTATGCAGTAAAATTTCTATGGAATTGTTTTTCTTGGATGAAAAACAGAAACAGACACATTAACTCACTTCATTCTAATGCCCATTTTATTGTAATTATCTTGCAATTCGCTGAGCTTTCAGCATCTTGTTTTGGCATTATAAACACCTGCAAATCCTAGGCAACATAAATAAAAAAGAACATCTTGTTACAATAATATGTATAGAAAATGAGATTGGTGCAAAGTATGATAATTACAGCTTTCCATCTCCCATATATCCATACACAAACCAATAGTATATAAAGGCTAAATATTCAAAGTGCTAAGTCTTTTCATGTTCTTTATTAGAACACAGCCCCATGTGATAGGCTTCATAAATAGGTAGGGAAAAGTTTGTTTCCAAAAAATTATAATCAGAGAAATTGTGTTATTCTAATTTTTAGGTAAGCAGCTGAGATGCAGCTCCTCTAAGAAGTTTCCCTGACATCAGATGAAGAGCCTGGGGCAGTGGGGGGAAGGTAACCTAGAGCTCCTAACCTCATCAGTCCTTTTAAGAGTATCCTTTCCTTTAAGAGATGCATCTCAAGAATTTTATGTTGTCAAGGGATTCAGGAGGAAAAATTGTTCCCTCATTGGCCTTTGTTGGTAACTCCAGTAAAAATCAGTTGAAGGAAATCCTCCTAAACACTGTTTAAGCTAAGGATTTGGGTGAGTAGCATCTGGCCTATCATTATCATACCTAACACTTGGAAAAACAGACTGTTGGTGCATCCCTGGTGCTGCTGGTATCACCACTCAGAGGAACAGAAGGGGTGGCATTGCAGAATGAGATTGTAATCAGATACACAGCTTGAGATGGGCTGGAAGAGGCCTGGAGGATCAAGTGACCTGTGTTCTAGGATGGTAGCAGGTTAGGTAAAAGGTAGCAGGATTGTAGCAAGTTCTACAGAAGAATGCTGACAGAAAGTTAACTTCCAGTACTTTAACAAGGCATTTTAGGGACTATCTCCTAGGCTTTTTTAGTCTATGACAGGGTGGGTATCATCTTGGAACCATCTGGATAAATGTGAAGAAAACAGCCTATAATACCTCTCCTTCCCCTAGAGCACAAAAAAATCCAGTTGCACCTCAGGATAATGGGAAACAACTGTGACTTCAATGTGTTAGGTGTAGGTGAGAGCACAGCCTGTAACTTCTGTGTTAGAATCATAGAAATTTGTGGAAATGGCTGTGGTAGAAAATGTAAGAGAACTGAGATCTTAATATAAGAGTCACTGAGATGGTGACTTTTCTGCACACTGCTCCAAGGCTGCACTGCCCTCATGGGGCACATTTCCTCTAAGACCAGCCTGAACATCTCAAGCTGCAGCTTGTGACCATTGCTCTGAGTTGCCATTACAAAGGAGGGCCCAGGTGATCTTCACAACTCCACCTTGAACAGCAGGGCCCAACATTGCATGCATGATTTCAGGTGTTGAGTGCAGAGAGACAGACTGTTTCCTTGCTCTGCTGGCCACACTTCTCCTAATGTAGCCCAGTATGTAGTTCCTTTAATTCCTAGTCGGGGGATCTTGCTGGCACATGTACTCTAGGGTTTTTTGGTTGTTTTTTTTTTTTCTCATCTGTCTTCAGAGGGATCACAGGAAGCACATGGGTGAATGCTGGTGCTTGAGTGATGCTGCTTATGTCCTCATTGTGAATGGATGGATCCCAAATGACAAGTGCATTCTCAACTGAGTAAACTGACAGAGCTTTAAAGCACTTCTTCTGCCTCATATCAGAGGGTTTTCTGTGGGAGATGTGGGATGATTTCTGAGGCAGAGGAAGGACTGTTGTGACTATGAACCTGGAACTGGAAGAAGCATAACCTTCCCAGAGTGAATACCTGAGTGAAAAAGGCTTTATTCCTTGTGGCCATGGTGAGCCCTTGCGTTATTGATTTGAGAAGCTTTGCAGTCACAGTGGGCAGAACTAGGTGTAAATAATTAAAGGCATTTCCAGGAATGGCTGTGGGGTCCAGCTATAGTAATAATATTTCATTATCTATTTTTGCTGCCTTTTATCTTGAAATGTGAGATAAGATCCTGAGAAACAGCCCTTTTTGGGGTGAAAAATACAAAAGCACATATTCCTTTGGAATCTATATGTAATGCCAAGGCAGAAATGAAAAGGAGAAAAACATGTCCTCAGAATTTTAGGGAAACATGAGGAGCCATAGCTGCAGTCCATCTCACCTGGACATTTAGTGTCACTTGCATTCTATTCATTGTTCTCTACAGAGGAATATTTTCTGAGCCTGAAAACCAAGGTGCTGGGACAAACCATGAGGTGCATGCAGCCACGTGAAGGGAGGATATTATCTCAGTTTGCATCCCTGGTAGTTGGAGCAACTTCCAGCAACAACTGGAGGTGTAAAGTGACTCTCTGTAGGAAGCGAGGGTGGTACTTAAAGTGAACCAGAGGGAAATAAAATATGATACCACTGAAAATGAACAGGACAATGTAGAGGATCTCTATTTGGGGTTGATCAATGATGGGGGCTAACACCAGGTACACAGCTGCCATCAGCACAATTATGGGGATGAGAATTGGGACCTGTGAAAGCAAAACATCAGCATAAGGAGCCATGTAATTCTTGTCCTCTGTGTGTCTGAACAACTCTGGAACTGCTGCAGAAGGCTTTTCAGATGAAACCTTTCTGCAACCTGAGAAATTATTACCAGAAATACCAGTTAATCCAGACATCCTGTTTCCCAGCCTATGCACACTCCAAGGCTGAACATCCCTGCAAGAACCACACCACCATATCAGACCTTTATCCCTGGTCTTTCCTGCCCTCCTAGACCTGAAGATGCAAACTACTGGGTTTAGTACCAGGTCTGTTCTTGCTCTCCCTACTACCTTACATCTAAAAGCCAAGCTGTTGACAAGACACAGAGCAACTGTATTCAAATCAACTGCACCTTAGCACCCTTGCACAAAAGGTGTTACCCATGTGTTGACAGACAGGTGGGCAGGCAATCTCAGAGGCCATTTCTGTAAGCCTGGTCAGAAAGCATTTAAACTTCAATTCCTCAAAGGAGGTTGGCTTGTGCATTGATTAATAATCCTCAGTCACTGAGGAAGCATTGCAGACCAGCTCACTCATGGAACCACGGGAGGAACATCTGACTCCTGATTTCCATCCTTTTATCTGTTTTGTGGGGAGCAAACCTGTCCCCATGTTGTATCAAAGAACGTGGGACACTCTACCTAAGTTATTTTTAGCTCTGCAAGGTTCTTAAAACTGGGCTACCCTCCAAGGAGTTTGCCCAAAGTTTGCCAGCATAAACAGATGATTATGTTGATCAGAATCATCCTTCCTTTACCACACAAATCTTTTAGGGGAAAAAAAAAAAAAAAAAAAGAGGATATGGTAGATATATTTTCATAGTGAGGAGGGAGGGCATTATTAGTTTATCAAGACAGACAATTCAACCTTGACTTATGCCTGTATGTTCACACTATCTCACCCCGTATTTGCTTTGCTGACACAAAATTTGAAATTAAAAAAAGGAGGACAACCACATTATACTTCTAAGCTACCACTGCTCACTCTTTTCTCTAAATGTTCTCTTTGTCATTTACACAATACAGGAAAATATTTGAGGGTTTTATGTTATTACTTTACCTTGTAAGATCTTGGCAGTTCTGGTTTCTTGATTTTTAAATACAGGAGCCCAGAAATAGTCATTCCATAGAAAAGCCATGCCATAAAACTCAAAGAAAAAAATTAGAAAATTGAACTTGGGGTGAGATCATCTAGAAATGCCAGTCCTCCCTAGCAGATCTCAGATGTTCATATCTCCAATTAAAAAGGTGAATATTGATATAAATTTAGTAGTTCTTCCAATAATTTCCTTTCTAGAACAAACAATGAGAACTTTAAAACTATCTCAACATTACTGATTCAATGGGGATGAATCACATTCAGTTAAGTCTCTAGTGATAGCAGCATTCATGCATTGCAAAGGTACAGGTTCCCAATCTCTTTCTTTTCTTTCTTCCCTCCTCCTCTCCCCAGTATGAGATAGAAAGCAGAAGCCCAGGCTCAAAATGATAATGCAAGAAAACACTTATAAACAATGTAAAGCCCAAGAGCACAGGGGATGCAAACAGAAACCCTACACACACATACCTGAAAAAGTTCACAATACTGGTGAAGCTTCCTGATATTATCATAATTAAAGACATTGCAGACGTGAACAGCAGAGCAGGGGAGGGCGTGAGGCATCGCACGTGAGCCATGGACAGAATGTCTGGCTGAAAAACAAAGCAAAACACTGCACCATCATATCATGGGCTCAGAGGTCCTTATCCCCCTCAGCTGCTGGTGGGAGCTTTGCCTGCAGCCAGAGCCCCTTGTAATCAGCAAATAAGCATCAAATAAACCAGACCAGCCCCAAGGAGTGTAAATACAAAAAACTCCTTCAAGGGTGTTTTTATTGTGTCTCACTGGTTTCATATCAAATATGCTCAGTCTGAGCAGGCAAAATGAGGTTTTCAAACTACTGATGAGACAGAATGAGTCAAATTAGAGCTTTCCTGACCACCATCAGGACCTTTTGCCATGGACCCACTCTACCGCTCTCTGTCACATCTCTCTGAGACTTGACTCCTCTTGAGATGACTGGAAAATGAGCCAAGGACTAGTTCTGAATCATTTATGTAAATACAAATTAAACCAGGATTTGTTTCAGAATTAGTAGCCTCTATATTGTTTGTTTTATTGGGAAAGTTTATTGAGAAAAGCTGCTTTTAAAATTTTCTCCTTTTCTTTTCTCTTTTCTTTTCTTTTCTTTTCTTTTCTTTTCTTTTCTTTTCTTTTCTTTTCTTTTCTTTTCTTTTCTTTTCTTTTCTTTTCTTTTCTTTTCTTTTCTTTTCTTTTCTTTTCTTTTCTTTTCTTTTCTTTTCTTTTCTTTTCCCATCCAAAATATCATGTAAGGACTTTTGCTAGAGATGAGTGTTTGATAAATGGCATAAGCATTCAGCTCATAGTCTGGTATGGTCAGATTCAGACCATCTGTGAGCTGTTGTGGAATCACAGATTGATAGAATGATTTGGGTTGGAAGGGATCATCTGGTTCCAACATCCCTGCTGTTGGCAGGGACACCTTCCACTCGACCAGGCTGGTCAGAGCCCCATCAAGCCTGGCCTCGAACTTCCCAGGCTTGGGCATCCATAACCTCTCTGTGCAACCTATTTCAGGGCCTTCACACCTGAGGCCAGAAATGCCAGATGTTGTGGGTGGGAGGGACCAAAAAAAAAGCAGAGAGATTCAGGAGGAACACAAGAGGCCTGTTCAAAACAGAGACAAATACAGCCCAGCCTTTTTTCTCCTCTTTGGGGAGCAGTGTGGTTAAGTGTGTGTGGAGGTGGAGGTGTGAATGAGGGGTCTGTATCAGCAGCTGGGATGTGGCAGCAACCTCGGGGGCTTGTGTGCCCAGGGGAACAGCAGCTGGGGAGACTGGGTTGCAGGGGCTGAGTATCTGAGCCCAGCTGCTGGAGGGACCCACACTGTATATGTGTTCCTATATGTATTTCTCACTAATAGACCCCTGATCAGCCAGAGGAGGAATGAAAGGCCCTTGGTGTTGCTGGTGTTTGTGTGAGACCCAGGTATGCCTGTATGTGCAGCTCTATGTTCCCTGCTGTCTCTATGTGCATCTGTACAGCTATACATGTATGTATGTGTGTGTGTATATAAATATGTTTCATACCTGTGTTTGTGTGTGTGGCTGCTGGGAATACATGCTGGACTTACTGGTTGGACCAGGGAGGAGGGAGCTGCAGCAGCCTGACCTCCATTGGGTTACCAGATTTGGCCCACCTAACAAAACCAATGATAAACCCAAGCTAGGAGAGATGTAAGGCTTGGTGTCACCTTGTAATTGCTATGAAGCTTGAAGAGCAGAGATATCCTATTCTGCATCTAAGCTGGACTACCTATGAGAAGGCTGGAACACCCTGAGACCAAGCTGTGTAGTCAGTATAACACGCAAAGGCAGCTGGCTGGTGCTGGGCTACCTTCCCAGGGCGAGCAAAGGTGCCCTGCTACACACAAGCATGGCCAGGTTCCCCTTCCCTGGAAGGCGTATTAGCTAGGTCACCCCACAGCCTGTGCCTGGTGCTCCAACACAGCAATATTTGATTCACAACAATATTTGTTCATTTCAAAGCTGTTCTTAAAATTCAGGCTAGATGTAAATATATACCTTTTTGAAAGCACCTGACTGAAGAAGAAATCCCAGAGACAAGGTGCACCTTACATTTGAAAGAGATGGAGATTAAAGTCTTTGAGCGAGGAACAAAACACCTGCAGAGCTGTCACTCTTCCAGTTCAACGTACAGTGTTTTCCTCTCTGCTTTGGTGTCCCAGGAAGGTGAAGCTGCTCAAAGCAAGCCTTTCTTTGTGCTCACCATATGGCCCTCCGTGGCAGCGATGTAGCACACGCGGCCTCCGCTGAAGAAGGTGCCGTTGGCTGAACCAAACGTAGACAGGGCCACCGACAGGGACATGAGCCACGCCCAGCTGCCCAGGACTTTGTCCCTGAGGTGGGAAAGAGTTCACAGCATGAGATGCAGTTCACAGATATATTGAACACTCACTGTAGAACCAGACAGGCTTTATCCCTCCATTATTTCTGTATTATACTGAATTTTTTTTCCGAAGTCTTTCTAATGATTTAAAGTCTTCTTGTAATTCCCATAATATTTAGTCACTAGTAAGTTTGTCTTGTCTGACAGATTGTCTTCATGCTATATATATTCTGTCCACACTGCAATGGTGTACAAAGGTATCAGAACAGGCAAAAACACCTTTTTTTTTCTACTGATGCTGTGGCAAAATGCCTGAAGATAGTGCTATCACAACCAATAATATTAGCTTGGAAATCACAGAAAAACTGTTCCCATCACACTGGAAGAAATATTCTTCATTACAACCTCTTCCTGAATATGCATAGGATTTTAACCCTTTAATCCCACATGGACAAATTACCACTCTTCTGTGAATCAGACTTAAGCCAAAGCAACGGTTTGAATTCCAGACATTTGGTTCTACACCATGTTCAGACATTTCTGGTTCAATTTCTCCTGAAGAGAAGAAGTAGCAGAGTTACAGAGCTCAAGGTAGTCATTTCGAAGGAATGATAATTTTCTCACCTAAAAGTGAAGATTGTCTTCTGGAATGAAGCAGCATTAAGAGTATTAATTGAGTAATAAATGCTGGTGTTTGGGTTAATTATCACATACACAAACACTCTATTTATCTAATTGGCAAAAATCCAAAACTCAAATGTGTTTTAGAACACTTTATTTACAAGCAAACCGAAACCTGTGGTTGCTGTTAAATCACGGTCATCAAAGAAACGCCGGGAAGCGTTTCCTGAGCTCCTTTTGTGTCTGCACCTCTCACCATTTAACAATGTTTCTTTCTGGTAGCTTTCCTCTTATACAAGGAATAAAT
Source organism: Polioptila caerulea (assembly GCA_013397295.1). Lineage (NCBI taxonomy): Eukaryota > Metazoa > Chordata > Aves > Passeriformes > Certhiidae > Polioptila > Polioptila caerulea. The sequence continues at coordinate 221,092 of VYXF01005284.1, read as the reverse complement.
GTATTTAAATGTGGCAAGTCCTCCTCTCGCTTCTTTATACTCCTCCCATTCTTTCTTAATGGCCTGAACAGCTGCATCTCTTGCTTGTGAGCCACAACCTCCAACCCCAACCCCTCCTCAAACTGGCTCCCTACCTGTTCGCCAACCTTTGAGTGCCCAGCTTTCCTGTCACTAGTTCAATATTTCTTCCTGAATTGCACTCTTGGGTGAAAAGGTTAATCAGGCAGGAAAAGGAGATGTGTTACAAAGGAGGAAGCTCACGAATAACTTGTTAATTAGGAATGATGGGAAAGGAAGTGCAGGGAAAGTTCATGACGGTGCAGCTTAGAGAGGCTTTGTGACATGCTCAAACAAAGCACTAAACCTTTAAAAGCTCCTACTCATAATGATGTGAAAGGCTGTTAGAGAACACATCCAGAGCTCAGTCAGATCTTCAAATGAGAGACCTTGTGAAATGCACATAGAAGCAAAGCTGCTGCTGACTTTTTAGGAAGAAGATGAGCAGTACATAATCTGTGGATACACTGTGCCATCATTTCTGCCAGACAACTCATCTAGGGCTATCAGGGATTCTCTGTCTTAGGAAATATTTAGACTAAGGCTGGATGTTCTGGTGGAAGATCATTGATGGTGTCTATACCTCTTATGATGGTCCCTACCTTCTCTTCCTAAATTCCTTGTCTTGCACAGAAACTGTTTAATGTCACCAAATACTTCAGGTTGATGAAAAGTAGAAACATTTTTCTGTGCAGCTCTGGAAAAATACAAACCAATTGAAGTTACAGTTACCAAAGGCTGCCCAACCTGTGTATAACACCTCTCAAAGGTGTTGTTGAGATCAATGCCATTTTCCATTTTCCCACAGATGGAGAAACTGAGACAAAACACTCTGGTCTGCTCTAAATTCCTGGTGACAAGTGGACAGGATTCACCCAGTTGACTCCTGTCTCACTCTCAACCCACTGCTTCTGCATTAGCAGGGCAGCACCTTGCTCTGTCCACTTCCCTGGAAATACCTAAAATGTGGATCATTTTTCAGTCCCCAAGTCAGGATATGTACCCTCGCTGCATTCCCAGTGCCTATGGGGAGATGCTGCTGGTGTGACCTTGCCTCTCCTTTATGAACACTTTCCATGAGGTAAAATATGAGTTGGGGGGAGCTACAGGTTCCCAGTGTAAACAAAGGGAATGGGAAGTAAGGAATGTGCCATCTTGGCAGCCTAGATGCACCACGGAGACCATGGCCAGATGAAGCTGGTCAGCCTTGGCCTCATTGAACCATAGAATTATAGAGTCATACCTATCAATATAGAACAGTTTGCAATGGACCTTGAAGATCATCCTCTTCCAAGCCCCTGCCATGGGCAGGGACACCTTCTACTAGACCAAGTTGCTCAAAGCCCCCTCCAACCTGACCTGGAATGTTACCAGGGATGGGACATCCACAGCTCCTCTGGGCAGCCTGTGCCAGTGCCTCATGACTCTCACAGTAAAGACTTTCTTCCTTGTGTCTAAGCTAAACCTACTCTCTTTCAATCTGAAGCCATTCCTGCTTGTCCTACTTCTGCATGCCCTTATAAAAACTTCCTTTCCAGCTCTCTTGTAGCCCCTCTAGGCACTGGAACATGCTATGAGATCTCCCTGGAGCTTTCTCTCCTCCAGGCTGAACAGTCCCAGCTCTCTCAGACAGCACCGTGCTTCAGCCTTCTGAGCATCTCTGTCACCCTCCTCTTCTCTGTAACATGGCCTGACCAATGCAGTGCTGCCATCCCCTCTGGGAATAACATTCAAATCTCCTGAAACCCAGGAGAGACCCAGTGTTTCTCAGGGCTGCACTGCCCATGTTGCCCCACGCAGAGCTCACCCCCAGGTGACAGCCACAGCTCCTGAAGACAGCAGCTCAGAGGGAGTCATGGCTGCCAAGTAGCTCACGTTTACCAGCAAGTACAGGCATGTGACCAAAGGAATGGCAATCATCAGAGCTCTGGGAAGGGTCACCTGGAAAAGGGATGACAGCAGTGTTAGGTGCAGCACATTTATGCCTGCACTGTGCTTTTTTTGTTTGTTTTGTTTTTGCCACCACCCACATCTCTCATTCAAATTCCTCCACTGCCTAAGCTTTTCCTCAGAACAAGACACAGATCTCGATTCACGTGGCAGTTTTCACACCAGTCTTGTACAGTTCCAAACTTAGTCCAAAAAACCCCACAACCAACCAAACAAATCAAACAAAAAGAACCCACCAAATCTTATTTAAAAGATTTTGGTTTGCAGCTGCCCAAGATGCCTTTTGCATACTTCTTGATTATTTTAATATTGATTTACTTGTTATTAGTGTGTTGTATCTCCTGGTATGCTGCATCTTCCCATGAACACCTCATTGCCATGGAAAAAGTTCCAGTGTGTGTTGCACCATGTTTAACTACTCCACAGTTTAAATCAAAGCCGGGGGTTGATCTCAAAATCTTGAAGGGGATTTGACCTAGGAAGGAAATATTTATTTTTTTCCTAGTGACAGGATTGTGTCTTAGAACACCACAGGATAATTTTAGGATTCAATAAAATCAACAGGGTCTTATGCAATTGAAAATACTGGGAAATGGCAACTGTATGCATCTAAGAACCTGAAATGTCAATTTTTGCATTCCCCATTCTCAACACAGGACAAGATATAGCAATTCCTAATGGTGGTGCCTCCACTCTGGAAGGGCCTGAATATCAGTGCTCATGATCTTGTGGGAGAGAGTGGCCCTGGGATCTTTGCTACCATTTAGGTTAATATTTAACTGTGTATTTTCATTTAATCTGTAGGATCTTGTGTGCTGCACTGGTAGAATGCACACTCTATAAATTCTGCACTCATACAACTCTTGCAAAAGAAGAGTTGTTCACTGCTGCAGTGCTTGATCTGTGAAAATGAGTCATATTGGCACAGACAAGGCTGAGAGGAGATGCAGGTGAGCTACTTCAGTGCCTATAGCATGGACTTCACAATGCTAAAATATAGATGTTTAAAGACAGGGATCATTCACAGGATTAGATTCCCTTTCCAGAGAGGCGTGGCTTGCTCTGAAGTTGCCCCTTGATGCAACAGGGAGAGAGATAAAGTAGTTTTCTAAAGCATAGATTATGGATCAAGTCTTTAAGGAAATACACAGTGTCAAGAATCCTTTACAGATTATAGCAGTGAGTGCTTTTCTGAAGGTGTCTACAGTGAGATCCTCTAAACACTAGAGAATCTTCATCCCCAATGCATCCAAGAGCTGCCTAATAATTTCTTTTCAGTCAATGGGTTATTTTAGGACTTTCATAGGACCACGAGATGGTCTGGATTGGAAGGGACCTTAAAGATTATCTAGTTCTAACCCCTGTGCAATGAGCAGGGGTTCCTCCCACTACACCAGGTTGCTCAAAGCCCTACACAAGCTGGCTTTGAACCATCCACAATGTCTCTTCTGTCAGTGTCTCACCACCTTCACTGTAAATCCCTTGATTACCACTCTTAATAGAATCACAGATAGAATCAAACATATTAATAGCAGGATTAAGTAAGTAAAACCCAGCCTGCTCACACTCACTCACTCACTCACTCACTCACTCACTCACTCACTCACTCACTCACTCACTCACCTCAGGCTTCTTCAGTTCCTCAGTTACATAATTTAGGTTGTTCCATCCATCATAGGACCAGAGCCCCTGGTAAAATGCCACTCCAACTGCCCCAATACCTGCAGTCGTGCCTTGAAAACCATTCTGAAAACTTTGAGTTTGCCCCTTGGCAAGCAGCACCAACCCACCCACCACGATCACCAACAAAGCCAAGAGTTTGGCAGCTGTAAAAATGTTCATAACAGATGTCGCCAGCCTCACGTTGAGACAGTTGATGATAGTTAAAATCAGGATGCAGGCAGCAGCTGTACATTTGATGGCAACCTGTGGAGATGAGCAGCCGGGGTAGAATGGCGCAGTGGCGTACTCAGCAAAGCTCAGACAGACAGCTGCCAAACCAGCTGGTCTCACCAGGATGACAGAAGTGTAGGCAAAAAGGAAAGCAGGAAAAGAACCAAAAATCCTCAAAATGTAAATATATTCTCCTCCAGACTCTTTAATTATTGTTCCAAGCTCGGCATACGACAAGGCTCCAAACATGGCCAGGAGACCACACGCTGCCCAGATCAGCAGGCTGCTGGCAGGGTTCCCCATGTGATGTAGTACCCACTCAGGGGACATAAAGATCCCCGAGCCAATCATGGTGCCTGCAATTAATGACACGCTGCTAATCAGGCCGACCTCTTGTTTCAGCCTTAACTTCTCCTTCCCTTTGCTCAAAGCCCTGGATGAATGAAGTGGATCTGTCGAATGGAGTGGATCTGTTGTCTTCCTTTCCCTCATTGTGGAAATGTGAGATGTTGTTGTAAGGAGAGAATCTGAAAAAGGATTAAGGCATTTGAATAAAGACTACCTCAGGCTTTAAGGTTTAGTTAATCATTACAAAAGTCACACTGAACACTGTTGAGAAACACAAACTTATCTTCTGCATTTCACATTCTTTCATTACCCATCATATCTTGGTCATTTATTACACCGAGTTTGATTATCCCTGAATCTTATCACAAGCAATGGTAATGGATAATATCCAGCACCACCTCAAAATCACTCAGCACATTACTGGACTGTGATCCTGGCTATGCCTCCTTTACATCACGTTTCAAACAGCATCTGAAATAAGGATCAAGCAAGCAAAGTCCCATGCAAATCTGTACTACAAGGATCAGGTAAGCAAAGTCCCCGTGCAAAATCTGTACTTTATTCTCTGCTTAAAAGTCAATGTTCAAGCACTCACTTCAGTGCTCAATAATATTTTCATTCTCCACCATAACATGATCAAACAAACAAGTCTGCTGGCCAACATGCTAAGGCTTTGCTCAAGAAGGAACATTTCCAGTGTCTTGATCAAAGAAACAAACATGTTTTGCTAAAAACAGTCCAGAGACTCTTTTTCTGCACAGCAGTAGGGGCAATATCGGCTTTTTCCAATTTTAGGAAGTCCAGGAGAAGTGTGAAAAGGCTACAATTATGTTTTTCTAGGGCCTTTTTACCATTGTATATAAGGTGTGCACACTCCTATCAGACCACAATCTTCAGAGCACTTTCTCACAGCTCATCCTACACACATTTCAATGCAGACATGACAGAAACACGGCACAAGCTTTTGAAGATACCCCTGAGCCTTACTTTGATATCTAACACAGAAAATTCCAGACCTTGAGGTAGGTTGTGCTATAAATAAGACTATTACAGTGCATGAGGGTGTATTTTGTGATCTGTGATGTGTATGAAGTATTGAGCAGAAGGGAACTTCCACACGGATTCCTTTAAACATGAACTAAACTTCACTGGAGAGTTACTGTCCTTGGAGGTCCCTTACAAACTTCTGTTGTGATAAAGTACCAGAAATTAGACCTTTCTCTGCCCTTCACGGCAACCACAGACCTTGAATCTTTAGAACTATCTTGTCTTTCTCAAACATTTGAGCTAAAGAAAGCCTGACTAAAAATAGAGCAGTATTTCTATTGTTTCTCTAAAAATTCCTCCTAAACCATTTAGACTTCTCTTTCTTTGCCTTTTTGTAAAACAAAACAAAACAAAACAAAAAAAAACAAACCAAAAAAAGTCTAACTAGCTTTGCAGTTCTCTGCAAGTCCAAGGTAAATCTTGGACCCTTAACAAAACTCGTGGGTCCACAAGAAAAACAAAACATACAAGTCACATAATTTCTCATGCTAAGGCAAATAAAGTTATACAAATTTTATCATCAGGTTGAAGGACTTAAAGTTCCCTAAACAAGAAAAAAGCTCTCAAATTTCATTATAAAGTAGAGGGCTTTAGAGTATAAATGTTATTATTAGATTAAGGAAATTATGAGAAAAGTTTTGATGGATTTCGTAAAAGATTTCAGAAGCTATTCCGAATCTCATCTCTCTAGTATTCACTAGGAAATAGATGCCAGCTGGTTTCCTCCTAATTTCAAAGTCCCTTATAGAAGTTCACAGCTGATCAAGGGATAGCTGTAACAAAAGCGAAAGCTTCCACTTTATCTGCCAAGTAGGTTTTTTAAGCCTTCCCAACAAAGGTGTGAGTTCTGGGAATAAACATACACCTTGAACTGCAAGGGTGCAAATTAACACATTTCAAGTTAATGGTTTGCAAAGTGGTTGAGAACTTGGAGGGAGGCATCCCAGTAATGCAGAGTACTTTGGTTTGCTTTTACTAAGCGACAGTGCTCTTCTTGTCTGGTTGAGCTATTTGTAGTGTATTCTTCTTAAATGCTAATGACACTGTAAGGCGTTGCTGGAATCCTTCAGGAGTCCAAAGGTCTGGTTCTTTTTTCCTGCACTACTGACACTCTACCGCTGTGTGCATCAATACATGTGTTATGTATATCAATCCTTACTGAAAACAAAGGCACAAAATATGGTTAAATCAACGCCAGAGGAAAATTTCATATGACTACAGGTAGTTAAGTAAGGCTACAGATATATTTCTCTAACTCTTCTTCTATTTTAATGAAGGAATTTCTGTTCTGAAGTGTAAATGCCAGGTACTTGGAGAGGATTTTTTCAAACCTTTACTCTTCTTGCTCCTAGAAATTAATAATTTTCAATATAATGTTGTAGGAAAAAAAAATTAGAATTTCTTCAAACTTGATCATGTCAAAAAAAATTTCTATAAGGCCCCTCATAGAGCCGGAATTAATTAACTGGTATGTCAATAGCCTCAGTCAATTCCTAGAAGGAAGTCTATTTCCGATCTCAGATTCATTGTTACTCAGTTCTAACTGCTTCCACCTAAAGTAATAAAGAATCTAATGAATAATAAGAAATGAGGCTATTCCTGTGGCAGCTAAGGCAGCCTGATTGCTTGGGATTTTTTTCCATTGTCTTGTTCTTTTTTTGAACCGATATTAGCAGTAAGGAGCAGCCATAAGATATTTTAGTCAAATGAATTGTCACAGTTACAATTGGTAAAAACTGAGTATGTTAAAGGGGACCTCACTGCTCCCTCCAAAAGGGAGAGGTATAAGAAGGAGTAAAAATACAAGATCTGCTTTCTCTTCGTGTGGAGTAGCAGAGCTTTACTGCTCAAGCTGTCGCCTAATAAATGCCCGACCTGAACAATTCTCACTTACCTTTGACACTGCAATGGGTGGTTGCCATCTACTGGTGCCGAGCAATAATGCGACACGGCTCAGTCCGCGTTTGGGTTTGATATTTTGCATTTCTGGCTGAAAAGAAAGCCTACTGTAAGTATTACTTCTTCAACATGAAGATTGCACAAATAGACTATATTTGAGTTGTGAGTGAAAATTCTCCTTAATGTCCTTATGGCTGTTTTTATCTCAGGAATAACTATGAGGACTAGAGAAAACTAACTTAAAGTCAATATCAGTGGTAAAAACTAGGCAAAACATGTGGGGAAATATTTTGCAATATTTAATTTTAGGTCCCAGGAGTGATATTTGGAACACAGTTACGTGCTTGGTTTCCCTGTCTCATGCTTGGAAAATAGCTACAAATCTCTGGATGGGATTAAAAATAACCTGTAATTTGAGGGTGGTGTGGACAAAATTATTGCCCATAACTTTCTTTGGAGGTAGACATCAATATTATACTTATAAAACTGTGCAGGGATCGAGTTTTTGTTGGTTTTTTTTAATTAAAAAACCCCACCAAATAACAAACATGAAGTTGTATGAGAGGTACTAAAGGTTAGAGAATTCATCCAGGACATAAGATGTGGGTTTGATGGCCTTCTCTACTTAAGAGCATGGAAACCCACAAATTCAGCTTGAGTACTCTTGACCTCCAAAATGCAAGATTTGAACTGCAGTTGCAGGCAGATCTTGATGCCTGTGTTTGCCATGTAAGTAGAGATGCCTGGCTGAAAAGAGAGGAAATAAAGGCCAGGAAAGTGGAGCTCTGAAATACATCTTGAGCCCAGAAGAAAAATCAGGGCAGAGGGACAACACACCCCAGATGTCTTGTGTGAAAACAGACAAAGGGGACTCATTGAGAGGTATCTGCCTGGGGAATGGGTGCCCCATGTGTTTGACTCCAAGGCTCTACACTCCCAGTGCATTCTGGCTCTTCTCCCATCTGAGCCTTGAAAGAGTGCAGCTTTGGGCCTCCACCCCACTGGAGATGGACTGGACCCACCAGCTCCTTTCATGTTCTGCCCAGGGGCCAGCAATGTGTGGCTGCCCCCCAGGCAAAAGTGCCCCTGGCATGAAAAACAGGGCTCCTTGTGCAGCAGAGCTCTGGCTGGGATTTTTAAAATGCCAAAGTGAGCTGCAGCTGGAAAAACAAAAACAGACCTTGGGCTACTGGGAGTAGGATGGTGGGGTGGAAATGACATTTCAGAGCATGCAGGACAGCCCTAGGCTTCACAGGAAGAATCATCACTAAAACTGAGCTTGTGGGAGTAACAGCCTTTCCCTGTCATGTTACAATAGCAGATCTGAAGTAGGGGGTTAAGAGTGAATCTTAAACCAAATAATTTACCATGAGCTGAATTAGTGCTCCCTGTCTGGGTCTGCAGACAGCCTGCAGCTGAGCTTAAGCCTCCCCGCTCAGCAAGGGCTCTGCATATTCTGGTTCTGCAACTATTAAACTTTGAAAAACTTGCCCCTGTTTATAGATATTCTTTATTAAAATGCATTTGGTATCCCATGTTTCCAATAAGACACAGAATATTTTGTTTAGTTATCTTACTGTGTTCAAGAGGAAGCTGATAGTGCCATACTGCATCCCTTAAAAACAATGGGATCCAGGTAGAAGGAAATCTCAAAGGCTCAGGAGCAGGCTGTCCCTATGTGCCAAAAGATGAGTCAGTGGGAAAGAAAACCAGCCTGACTGAATAGGGAGGTTTTACTGAAACTCAGTAAAAGAGGAAAAAAAAGAGAGTTTATGATGTTTGGAAGAAGGGGTAGGCAACTCAGGAAGAATACAAGGATGTCATTGGGTCATGTAGAGAGAAAATTGGAAAGGTGAAAGCTCACCTAGAACTCAAACTAGCCACCACTGTGAAAGATAATAATGAGTGTTGAGGATGAGAGGAAATGGTCTCAAGCTGCACCAGGGAAGGTTCATGTTGGATATCAGGAAGAATTTTTTCACCCTTGTTTTAGAAAGGTGGTTAAGCATTGGAATGGCCTGCAGAGGGAAGAGGTGGAGTCACCGTCCCTGGTGGTGTTTAAGACACACTGGTGTTGGCACTTAGTGCTAGGGTTTAATTGGCATGGTGGTATTTGGTCAAAGGTTGAACTTGATGGTCTTGGAGGTCCAACCTTAATGATTCTATGACTCCATATTACTAGCAGCTCTAGAAAGTACTGATGGAGTAAGATGAAACACTGATTAAATGAGAACCACAGCTGAAAAGAAATAATTACAACTTGGGAAAAGTACTGATCCCATGGCTTCTTGCACAGATCGAGTTAATCAAGGGCCATTGGTACACTTTCTTTCAGCAACTGAAGGAAATGATACAAATTTCTTCCTTCATTCTGTATTTCCTGGGTTTATAGCTATGTATGTATACAATGTGTGTGTATACAGGACACACACAATATGTCATGTTTTCTTTTCCTAGCAATACCTTAAATTAGCCTTAATAATTTATTTGCATTTGTTTGTACTCTTAAAAACTCCTTTCAAATGTTGGAATTAAGTTTTCATTTATTTATTCAGTTTAATTCCATATTAGATTATCTTGTCCTATACAAAGTCTGTTCTGCAGAATCATTATCAAATGAATGCTGTCACTACCAGAATACAAATAAAACATTTTCATGAAAACTTTTTACCAAACAAGATTAAAAATAGAAGTTAAACATGCCAAAATTCTATTTAATCACTGAAATGCTTTCCTACATTTCTGAGTAGATTCACAATAATACCTTCACTAACACAAGATAGTTTTATTATTTTTAAAATAAACTTTTATAACACGTGCTTTGAGCTTAACCTGTAAATCTATATTCACTCTGTTCAGTAGAATTCTATAATAAAAGTTTCCTCTGTACAATTCCTGTCAGAAACATCAGAATGACACTGACTCAAATAATTCCAGTTTTCCTCAGATGAAAAGGGGACATAGTAACTGCAGGCACTAAACTGAATTCCCTAAAAACTGATCCCTATTTTTTAATGAAACCCTGGATGAGAAGTGGCATTCAGGGCCCACAGAAGGCAGCTCCCTTCCCCAGCCTGTCTCACTGCTGCCACAACGCCCTCCCAATAACCCCGAGGGCTGAAGGGCTGTTTGCCCACCTGCCTCTTTTCTTCTTCTCAATCACAAAAGTGAGGGAAGCACCAGCTTTGGCAACGTGGCACAGCAGAGGACCTGCCCTCCTAGGGGACTAGGAAAAGCACATGGAGAACAACAGCCGGGAAGGAAAATAGGGAAACGTGTCTTGCAGCAGCTGGTGAAAGTTTTGTGAGTTGCCTCCGCCTGTTTGCTTTCCCTGGGCCACAGCCGGGAGCGCAGGGTGGGGCTGGGTGCCTTATCCCCGCCTGGCACTGCTGCTGCCAACACGTGTGGGGCAGATCACCCTGCCACTGCTCTCCCCACGCAGGGGTGGCATGTGCTTCAGTTCACAGTCAGGGCCAGCAGGAGGGCAGGGTTTGCCCCTACATGCCCAAAACATTTTCTTTGTGGAGTGGCTACAAGCTGTATGATGGGCTCTCAGCCATCCATGCTTCCAGCCCTGTGAAGCTGATCTCCTGGGATAAGCTTAGCCAGGGTCAAGGGGGCTCAGCCAGTCTCTGTACCAGTGAGTGCCTAGCTTCTCACAGAGCTAGGACAAGGGCGTAATTTAAATGCTGTTTAACATCACTTAGACTATGTCAAATAGAAAAGAAAAAACAGTGTTTGCCTGGATTAGTCATGTAAGTTATGACACTCTAACATCTCTGGCTGATGATTTATGAAGTTGCAACAAACATGTATTTTCAGCTAATGCTTCGTCTAGTGCATTTTTACCACCAGAAAAACTCATGATCTTGGGAAGATAGTGATGTGTTGAGACTAGTTCCTCCCATCTGTATGCTTTGGTCAAAGCTAAAAATAGACATTAACAAAAAGGAAGGATGAAATGGATTAAGCATCTTTTCTTGCCCTTCCAGGGGAAATATGTGTGGGAGATGGGAATCAGGTTTTCATTCCATTTAGTAAATTTTCACTTGAGATTGTATGAAGAAAAGAACTGTGCTAAAAGGTTTGGAGGACTCTTCCTGGTCTAGAGATTATAGCTCCTTAATCACCCTTGTCAGTGACGTAGCCAGCATGAAGTAACATTGATGTACAGGAATCACTCTGAAGTAGTATTGTTCTCTTGAATGACAATTGGATGCATCTACAGATTATGTCCTTTAGTTTTTAGTTCTTAGCCAAAATGAGTGGAAAGGCGTTCTTATTTACACAGATAAACTTTCTGATTTACAATCCACTAACCAGATGTACTACGAGGAAAGAAGTTTTCCAGCAGAAAAAAACTGGATTTCCATCTGGAGCCAGCTCAAGCCAGTAGGCAAAGCAAGCCACAGGCTGCAGGGTGTGGTCTCGTGCCTACTTTTCCTGTGCCAGGGAAATGGGAACTGATTATTCCCATTTGAAGAGCTAATCTCTGCTTCCCACTTGCAAAGCTCTCAGAGTCACAGAGACAGCAAAGGTATAGCTGGCTGGGTGGTGGGTTCCTCCCCCAGCAGCTCCCACAGGAAAACAAAGTAATTCTCATCCTTCTTGCCCTGCCTTTTCCATTTTCTGCTCCAGATGTTGGCTCACCCTTGGGTCCCCACCCCAGCACTGGGGGTGCAGATGCACAAACAGCTGTTGGGCCCTGATAACAGATTAGCTGAAGACAAGGGTCCTGTACTGCAAGAGAGAGAGCTGACTCACAAAAGAACTTGAATTTTGCAATATTTAAAAACGCATTGTTTCAGCTCAATGAATTTCTTGTTTTGTTCTGTGTTTGACTAACTGACTAGGAAGAAGGATGCATCAGAAACAACAGAAATACTTTACAAGTCTTTAAAACCTGCAGATAGAATTAAAGGTAAGCCCACAGAGGTATGAATTAATTGTTATTATTTATGTAATATGTGCATAACATTGGCACCTACTTTTCAGTATTACAGTGCTCAACCACTTTGTTTATGCTCAGGAAGCAAGGTGGAATTTCCCTTCCTCAGTCTGTGTCTGGCATTCTGTACTCACTGTGCTGTGCCTTGCTGCTCTGAAGGCAGGTTTGGCACAGAAGAAGGTTTGGGTTCTCTGCGTGGTAATGGGGGCCAGTGGGTATGTGTTCATGCTGTAATGATGAGTCAGAACAGAAGTCTGAACTAAATCTGAGCTAATACAGCTGTGCTCCATTTTGGTACTTAAATGATGTGTCCAGTCATCTTGTTGCTTGTGGTTGGGGCCCCTTGACACTTTATAAGAGTAGGAAATTCTGGTGAGTTTCAGGTGCAGTTAAGATAGAAGAAAAAATTACAGCCTAGTGATAACACAAGAAGAGCAGAGATGATTGCAGATGTCCAAATGTTACCCTAAGCAAAGTCCACTTGGTGTCAAGGCTGCTGGTTCAAAGCCCTTTCAGAAGAACCTTTGGCAATTGGAAGGATTAGTACTTGATACAGCAAGAGTTAGAAAGGTGTTAATGAACCTAAGACATGAAATTATATAAGTCAGAGTACTGTTGCAGATCTTTCTTCTAGTTTATCCTTTGCACTAATGCTTCTCATTTTTGAAGATACAGAGACGTTCTTGTTCATGCAAGTTAAGTAGGTGAAACTTTATGCAAAAAAGTCAAACCCTGGATACGCTCTTAGGGTTCTTACAATGTATTTCCCTAGGAGAGAAAAAAAACAAAACATTCTTCCCATTCTTCCTTGTTCTGATATGACTGAACTATGTCATCCTAAGTGTGCAAAAACAAAAAATCCCTATTATTCAGAGTTCTTGTGCTTGCTTCTATTGCCTCAGATATTTCTTTGAACTTTTTTCCCCCTTTTACAAATTAGAATGTTTACTTATTACTGCTTAATATATGAAATGAATGACAATAAATTTTATGCCCAACTGAGATTTCCTTCTTTGTACTGAGTATCATATGCAATCTTCAGGTCTAAGACCCACAGCCTGCCTCTATCATAGAGAGTTCCCAGAACTTAATTCTCCACTGAAAAGAAAAATATACTTCTATTGGGACACACAGGCTTTTTTTTAAAGGATAAGCATTGATGCCCCTCTGTTGTGAACGAAGTGAATGTGAATATAAAAACCAGCTGGCATTATGCCTGGCTTTGCTCTCCACAGCTAGTCACATTAGTTCATGTACGAGAGGTGATGCCATTAGTGGCTCTTGTTGTCTTACAGGGGTAGTCTCTGGTGGCTGCGACTCTGAGGAATGTTTATGAAGTTTGTTCAGACCTCAGCCAATTATGTGGGGATGAATGACTCGGGGACCAAAGGCATCCTGCAAGAAAAATGAGTCTCCAGCTGACACCTCCTCCACCATGATAGCTTAGACTTACTTAGCAAAGCATTTCCAGGAGAGACATTTCTTTCTTGGGACAAGTTCATGATGATCTGTGCTGCAGGGCTGTGCATTCCTCTCACTGACACCTCCTCTCATGCATTTCCTTTAAACATCTTGTTCTTGTTCTTGCAGAATTATTATCTTGCTGATAATGTCAACAGGAGTAATGACCATGTATGTAACTGAATGGCAAGTCAGCATTTTAGAACAGTAGTACAGTAATGAGTCATTCAAAAATGGGATTAGTGACAGAATTTACTATTATACAATTGTGAATTTTCTGTTGGCGCTAAGCTCATGCACTAGCTCAGTATGTTATGCTAGTTGATATCTAGTCCATAAAAAACCCAGAAAACATGGCCTTCCTTGAAATTTACAGGTGCACATACAGGTAAGGGAAGAAAAATGGAAATAATACCACAGTTTTGAGGAACAGAGCAGACTGGCCTTTTCAGTATACGGAGAGGCTGGCTGTTATCAAATGGGTTTATGGGAATAATACTAGGGGAAGGCCTTTTTGTACTTGCTTTTGTGTTAAATGGGAAGTTTAAAGGGTAAGTTACTCAGAAAAGTTCTTCCCACACATGGGATAGAAAGCTTAAAACATATAGTTTTAAACATTAGAACTGGACAATGGATGCAGTTGCATATTGTGGGTCAAATGTTTCCATATCAGAAGAGAGGGTTGAGACAGGCTGCAAAGATTGAGGGAATTCAGACAACAGTATCAGTTCAAGGAGAAGCTGCAGAGACTGCATTAATGATCAGGTTAGTGGTCAGAAGCAATAGAACAGAAGATCAGCCCTGACTTAGTGCACGAATGGCTGTGGCAGGGAAAGGCCGTGCTTGTGAAGCAGTGGTGGGGCAAAAGGATGCAATGAACGGGCAAGTCCCACTTTGAAAAGAGTCTGCAGCTCCTATGCCTGCTTCTCTGAGGCTCTGGGAACAGATTAGCCAAGGGGGAGGCTTGGCTGACTGGGACAGAGTTCTTACTGCAGTAAACCCTCCTATGTATTATGATCACTGGCAGCCTGAAACATGAAATACAAACAAATTCCTAAAGCACTGCATCTAGCAGCATACAGTCTAGTGACTGCAGCATTTCAGATTCATTGATCTTATTCATTAATTTTAATCAATTAAACTTTAATCAATTAAATTGTATCCATTTGACAAAATGGATTGCAGAACCCAATGCACTGGGTGCCTAGATTTGATATGCAGCAGTGATGTGGGAAAGTTAGCTTCAGGATAGGATCTGCTCTTGCAAATACATGAAACATGCATCCAGATCAGTGTATTTTACTAAGGTGTAGCTCACAAGGGACATGCTAAGGATATAAATCACCATTCTGAGGCCCTGCTCTGGAACTTGGACAGACAGCTCCAATGGCTCCTGAGCTGCAGGGCTGTCCCTCAGTGAAGGTGTAGGTAGGTAACTGCAAGTGTTGTCTCATAGAACTCAGAGGTTCACATCCATGACTGCCCCTCTTAAGCTGTAGGATGACAGCTAGACTGGGGATTAGATGGGGGATAATTAGACTTGGGGTTTGGACTAGAGGGTTATTAAATCCCTCCCAACCCAAACAACTCTATGCTTTTCTGTCTTCAAGGCCAGCAGGGCCATTAAGCAGAAGACCTGAGAGGCAGATACTGACTTCTTCCCTGCAGAACAGCCCAGCTGCAGCAGAGGGCAGCCAAAGTAGGCTGCTGATTTTGGGGACTCTCTCCAAGGAAGTCATGCCTGTAAATCCTGAGCAAAGGAATCAAATCTGGGTTCTCCCCCATCCTAGGAGTGAAGGATGTCACACACTTTCTTTTATAAGAATGCAAGCTTTTGCAGGGACCTTCATTTTTTAAATGGAAATGGTTTGAGAGTGTCTACCACACCTAATTGTTTCATTTAAATGGAGGAATACTTTAATTTTAATTAATACAGGTTAATTATTTGCTACCCTGACAGATCCAACAGCACTGTTTGTCAAAACTGCTGGGGGACATGAATGTCATGGCACAGCAGGATAAATTTTGTTCATGTCCAGAGTTTTAGGTCCTGAAGTCTGTGGCTTTAGAGAGTGTAGACCTCTTCATGATTAGGCACAAACTGAGGGGGGCTGGTTAGGGCTGCAGCTTTCAGTTTCTGTGAGTGCTCCTCAGTAAAGTGCCTTACCTAAGGTGTCAGGGGAAGACTGTGGAGGAAGGCAAAGGCATCCAGGCTTTCCATATCCTTGGCTACTGTTTAAACTATAGACTGTGTGTTTGTTTAGTATTTTTCTTTGAGGATACTTATTCACAGAAAAAAAACCAAAGCATAACTGTGTTAAAGGAGTTTGTCTGAAACGTCTGGAGTGTAAGCAGAGCCCTGTCAGCTGTTTACAGATCCTTAAAAAAAGGCATAGCTAGGAAAAACATTGTGTAATGGACTGATATCAAGTAAAACTATCTAAAGCATTAAGTATTTTTATAGTTTCCACTCAGAACGAGGGTTAGAGAGAAAGGCATTTCTTGAACTACTTTAGAATGAGTCAAAAACTTTAGTGCCATTACTAAACTGTGAAATGTGTGGTGGTAGAATTGTTTTATTAGTTTTGGGGTTTTTTTTTAAGAAAAATACTTCAGAAAATAATCAAATAATTGTATTAATCAGATCAAATCTCAAACTGATTGCACTTAAATGTTTTTCTGTTTCATGATCAGGTTGGGTTTTTCTGAGAAAAAGTACACTGAGAAGCACACTGATGTGGAAATCATACAAGCTTATGCTTATCAAATGCAGGTTGAGTTCTTTGTGAAGATTTGATGCTTTATACAAACACTGATTAGAATTATTGAGGACAAACAGGGTCCCCAGAAGGGTCAGAGCTGAAGAGCTGATGTAAGGTAGACCAGCTGCTGTAAGTGTTCAGGATGCCAAGAGCATAACAGGGTTTCCTTCAGTGCCAGCTGGTCTGCATGAAGGGAAGGGCTGGCTTGGAGTCTGTGACTTAGGGGCCTTCCCTCCCCAGTAAGCACAGGAATTGGCTTTTCAGCCCTGCAGCCCCCCTGGAGACAGCCCCAGGTGGCAGTGGGATGGGACACTGGGGATCACAGAGATTAGCCATGCTAGTGGCAGCAGGCTGCAGACATCTGAGTATTTAGCTGACTGGTATTAGGCTCAAGACATCATTTTCATTTCTTGCAGAAATGTTTCTATCTTTATCAGGAGCCGGGAACTTTTATGTTCTTAGCCATGTCTATAAATACTGAAAACAGTGAGGATTTTCTCCTTTGAGACATCTCTATTTTTAAGAACACAGTTGGTAGTCACAGACATCTCATCCACACAACTGCTGTGCCAGCAGTAGCACCAGTACAGGTGCTATTCCTGCAGCCCAGCTCGCCTGGAGCCACTGCGACAGGCAGGGCCTGACTCCTCCCTGCCTGCACACCCCGGGGTCGGCAGCAGCGGCTGTGCCGTGCCCACAGGACCGAGAGCCAGGTTTTGTCTGAAGGTTTGATCTGTGGATGGCATCTGTCACTGTTTCCTGCAATGGAGCACTCTCTAACCAGGCTCTTGAAGAATAGGTAAAAAGGCAAAATAGGCGATTTTCCTGTGAAACGTGCGTTTTAAAATCTCATTGGCATGCAACGATCCCTCTAATTTTTAGGGGTTGGCTGCTGAAAATGCAGAATTTATGCTCATATTGACTGAGGTTATCAAGATGCAGCACTGGCAATGCCTACCAGCATCAGAACTGTATTTACCAACAGCACCACCCTGCTGTACCAGTGATCCCATCTTTAACTCTCTCAGGGGCAGGCAATAATTGGCTCTTTGCCCAGAAATCACCACACAATAACTATTAGCACAGCAGTTTAATAAATTAGTAACTGCTGAGTTTTTGTTGGTATAACACACACATGCAAACGCAGATCCCATGGGTGGTGCTGGGTGTGGGGATCTCGGGAGTCACCATGGACCACTGGGGACCCCTCAAACCTC
Source organism: Polioptila caerulea (assembly GCA_013397295.1). Lineage (NCBI taxonomy): Eukaryota > Metazoa > Chordata > Aves > Passeriformes > Certhiidae > Polioptila > Polioptila caerulea. The sequence continues at coordinate 203,510 of VYXF01005284.1, read as the reverse complement.
ACCTCCCCTTTGTCTTCCAGGCTCTCAGGTAGGCACCACCTCCCACCACCACACATCCTGAAAGGCCTAAAATTACAGAATCAGAGTTGATAGGGTTGGAAGGGACATCTGGAGATCATCTAGTCCAGCCCCTGCCAAGGCCAAGGGTCACAGGAATGTGCCCAGGTGGATTTTGAATGTCTCTGGAGATGAAGATTCCACAACCTCCCTGGGCAGCCTTTTCCAGTGCTCTGCCACCCTCAATGTGAAGTTCTTCCTCATATTGAGGTGGAATTTCTTGTGGTTTAGTTCATTGCCATTGCTCCTCTCATTGGGCACCCCTTAAAAGCCTGGCACCAGCCAGGGACTTCACGCTGGAGACTGAGGGAAGACCTCATTTCAGTCTTCAACATCCTCATGAGGGGAAGTGGAGGGGCAAGTAGCAATCTCTTCTCTCTGGTAACCAGTGACAGGACCCAAGGGAGCGGCTTGAAACTGCATCAGGGGATGTTTAGGTCACACATCAGGAAAAGGTTTTTCACCCAGAAGTTGGGTTTGGACACTGGAACAGGCTCCCCAGGACAGCGGTCACAGCAGCAAGCCTAAGAGAGTTCAAGAAGCACTTGGACAATGTTTTAAGGCACATGATGTGAGTCTTGGGATGTCCTGTGCAGGGCCAGGAGTTGGACTTCATGATTCTGATGGGTGCCTTCCAACTCAGCAAATTCTATGATGCTCTTGGCACCTGCCTTTGAAATACTTCTATGCATTAATGAGATCCCCTTTCTGTTTTCTCTTGACTGAACAGGCCCAGCTCCCACAGCATCTTCTCGTCCGGGAGATGCTCCCGACCCCACATCATCTTTGTGGCCTCCGCTGGACCCTCTGCAGTAGCTCCGTGTGTTTCTCGCCCGGAGGGGCGCAGAGCTGCGCACAGTAATCGAGAGTGAGCCCGAACGCAGCGCGCCGGGCGCTGAAGCCGCGCGGGCCGGGAGGGGCCGGCACGGGGCCCTGCCCCACCCGCGGGGCCCGCGCAGAGGGGCGGGCACGGCGCATGCGCAGCGGGAGGGGCCGGGGGCCGCCGCCTCCTCC
>VYXF01005284.1:123139-202017 GCA_013397295.1 Polioptila caerulea | reverse complement strand
GCCGGGTGGGTGCCCGGGAGAGCGTCGGGGGCCCGGGGCAGACGGGGGCGGACGCAGCGCCGGGGCTACAATGGGCTCCGGCTCGGGGGGAGCGGAGACGGGGGCGGCGCTCGGACCCCACGGGCCATTGCGTGGCTGGGATCTCACGGGCTTTGTTCGAACGTACGAAAAACTTGTGTTATTTTTTTAGTGCTCCTATAGATAATAACCGCTTCCTGAGAGTGCAGAGAGAAGGCCAAATGCCTTTGGTAGCTGGTAGCGCACAATGAACCGGTAGGGTTTGATTCTGCTTCAAACGTGCCTGTGCAGACCACAATAACAAAAAGTTGAGGAAAATGCCTCCTGTCCTGAGTGGATCGTGCGTACAGCGAACAGTTTGGGGCTAATCTCCGGGGCAGTTATTTTGCAAAGATTTTTGGTTTTTGTTTTAGCATTGTTTTCTTTCGTGTATTTCCTAAGGTCAGACTCTTATTTCCTTGAGAGAAAATTAATATTTTTGGGTCGGTTTATACTTTCTGGTTTACAGTTTGTAGCAAGATGGCTTAATACCAAAATGTGCAGTGTGTTTGCGATGTGATAAAGAGGTTCTTATCACCTGATTTCGGGATGCTTTTTTCTGAGCAACTCAGATGTCTACAAGCAATGAGAATCGGTAAAACTCCTGATTTGTCTAACATTCACTTATATGCTGCATGTTGACAAAATACTTAGAGGCTTATTTGACTTTCTCTTTGTTGCATCTCCGCTGAGAGATCAGGCCTTCATAGTTTCAGTGAGCTGATGGTGTAGCTCTTCAGGTATGTGGGATATGAATGCATTCCAAATATAATTACTATGCCATGTTGCCATTTTTACACATAAAGCCTAGTTTCTTGTTATATTTAGTCATGTCTAGGTTTAAAACCAGATGTTAGCAACAGTGGCAGTTTTGTTGAGAAGCTGAGGGAAATGTTGCCTACTTTGCTCAACAACTCTCTGTCAATGCGAATATAAATACGCTAGGGAAGTGGGAGAAGGAAACTCGAATAAAAAGGGAAATGCTAATTTAGTGGTGGTGTAGTTTGGGTTATATGTGTGGAAACGACACCAAATCACCTGACAGTTTTCTGAAGTGTTCAGAGTTGAAAATTTGGAATTTGGCCCAGCAGAATGGTTAGTAGGCAAATGCATGTGAGAAACTGCTTGATAATGCACTTTCTGCAGTTTATTATGTGGATGTTGCACATAGGAAAGTCCATGTTATTTGAATACTATTTTTTCTGCATTAATAAGAATGGTTTGTATTTATTTTTTTCCTGTAGTATCACTCTGCAGTACTGAATCTTATTCTTCTGTATAGAGATGTTGGCAGAGCACTGAGGCAATTGTAATTGTATCTGGTATCGTGATTGAGCTAATAGTGCAAGCAGCTGGCTGAAAGAGCTGGGCTTGCCTGTCTTTTTATGAGGAGATGCCTCTTGTTATGACAGTTTGTATTAAATCTTACACTGGATTGTGGAGTACACTGAAGGCTTTACGTAGCTGTTTTCCTTGGGTGTTTCTCTGCAATATTCTCAGTGGGCCAGATGTTGCAGATGTTTAGGGCAAGTGTGTTAACAGAATATCAGCTTGCTGGATACTGTGAACTAGATCTGATTTTTAAACAGCACTTTCTAGTTCACTTTTAGATATTGCCCCCTCTCCTTGATTTAGTGATCTTTGAGTGTGCACTGAATAATCAGCACATGTAGAAGCATTCTCCTTGATAATTTCAGCTCTTCTTTTGTACAGTTGTTTCCACAATCCCAAAATTATTAGACCAAGTTTTTATACACAGAGGCAAGTAAGCCAGTAGAGGGTTTGAATTCCTGCTTATATGTCTGTCTTCTTGTTTTGTTTTTTTTTTAATATGAAATTAAATGAAAATTAATTGGCTATTGTACTAAAAAGAAACTTAAATTCTCTTGAATGTTAAATTGTGTGCTGAGAATCTCCTGTAAAATGAGTGTTAATGCATTGCATTTTCTTTTTAAAAAGTTTTATGGAAACTCTACAGAGGAAACAACATAAGACAGTAGACATGATGTATAAATATTTCTCATTGTGTATATCAAAAGTGTAGGTATGTAAGAGAGTTATCAATGTTCTGTCTCTTCTAGTAGTTTAGGTGAAAATGCTTGCCTCATTTAACTGGGATTTCCTCACCCGTTTCGTAACTGTTGTCTTGCTTATTCCACATAAGCCAGTGCCCAGGCCTTTGTCTTGGGAATGAGGCAAGAAATCTTTCCTTTAAAAGCTCCTGTAATAAATAATACCAATTGTGTAATGTTGCTAGTAATGAAATTGAAGGCACTTCACAGTCATATAGTGGAAAAGCATTTTAAATTGCATCAAAACATGTAAAGGATTCGATTCTAGGTGCTTCAGTGTAATTTCAAACAAGTTGTTTAAAATTTATACAATGGCTTGCATGCTGAAACTTTACAGCAAGATTTAGTTTGGATCTCGTTCAGAGTGCCTGCTGTGGCTTTTAGAAGAGTAGGCAAGAGCTGATATGTGAAATGTTTAGCTTACAAATAAGGACCACTTATCTCAAAAGATTATATTTTATTATTGCTTAACAGATACTTTTTCTAAACATGGTTATTTAAGAGCAGTTGTAAGTATGTAGGAGAAATACATCTAAGGAGGTTATGACAACCATCTTAGGAGTTAAGAAGGAAATGCAAAACTCCATAGCAAAAGCATCTCAGTAATAATCCACATTTGACTTTTTTGCCAGTTCTCTGTATATGCATCTATTTGCACTAAACTTGAGGGGTGATATCCCCTGTCCTCTGAAGGCTATGCTAAAAACACATCTACAGTCTTTCTAGGCAGGCTTTTTTTTTTGACAATAAGTATTTCTGCACCTTGGACTAAGTAATATGGTGTATATTTTGCAGTTGTGATTATTTTTAATTTAATTTTTCATGCAACTCTAGGATAGGTTACCTCTTGCTTTGTTAAGGTGTTGACAGAAGTCTCAGTTACATGTAGTAGGTCTGATTGTCTGTCTTTCCATATGTCTTTCCAGTATGTAAATCCTAGTGGAAATAAGTGGATTCATGTCAGACCCATGTGTTTATAACTTTACTCTTAGATTTCATCCATATTTTTTTAGGAAGCATTTTGGGTGATGGATTGAACTACTCATATAGTCATTTTGCATGGCTGATAAGAAGTTTCATGTAGAATTAGATCATAAATCAAAGAGGAAGTGAGTTTTTAAAAGCTGCATTAAGTTCTGTAACTCTTCACGTGTGTGTATTGATTAAATACAAATCTAGACTTGCTGGAAATGACAGTGTAGTTGATCTAAAAATAAGGAGTCTGGCTTGAGTTACATTTTTCAAGTATCTTCTCTTTGTCTCCTCTATCATATGTATTGCTTAAATTTCAGTTCTGGCACAGTACAGTGATGATTTAATCACCTGGTCTGAAGTCACAGAACTCATGTTACTACAGTATTTGTACAATAAGCAAATATCTACTGTAACAGTATTGATAAGACAAAGTAGCTTTAGATCTTGCATTACTCACAAAACCAAGATTGTTCACGATTATAAAAAAATCCTCTTACCATATAGCTCTCTATATATTATATTTTTCATTAAAGATGCGACATTGAGTACTCTGTAAGACTCCGTGAATAAGGTAGAATTTTGTAGAGGGATTAAAGGGCTGGTTTATTTTGTCTGTATTTGAGGTCTAAGTGTTTTAGTCTGATTAAATATCTATCCACATATGTTAGATTTTAATTGGACTTACCACTTTCCTTTAGTGTGAAAGATAAGACATTTCTTGGACTTGAATATTTTTTTCTCCCTTAAAAAGCAGTTATTTTAGATAGTAGGTGGTATTTTGGGTTTTATTTATGTCCATTCACATACTAAAAGGCAGGTAATACATCAGATATGGTAGATTAGGAATGTGTGGAGATCATTAAGTGTGGGTGTTCAGGGAGGGAGAGTTTCTGAGAGGATTTTGTTGATACCAGAATATTTTGCTGTTGTAATTTATAATTGTTTTAAGCCAGGTCTTAAATGTTTCACAAGTGAGCTGATGAATTTAATTTTAATCTGAGTTTGGAATCTTTATTTTCTGAAGACCCCCACGCCTGCTGTTGTGTGGGTTAGAGATGTTTAATGTCAATTACTGTGTTAGAATGTTATGTGGCTTAACGCATTTGAAAGAACTGAGGCTGGGGTGTAAGAGTGAGATGTAGTTTGGATAGAGAAGTTTGTTTTCTGTGCTACTTTGTTACATAGTCAACTAATTATAGAATCAGACATAGCAGTATAACAGAATTAGTGCTTTTACACATCATGCTGAGTAATAATGTGAAAGAAACTGCTGCCTTTGTGATTGAAAATTGTATTTTGATTTTTTTTAGCAAGGAAATACGTGGGCAAGCATTTATAATGTATGGAGCTCTACCATTTTCATATATTGTTTTGTAAAAACCTCTGTAGTGCTTTTTTTTTTCTTTTAGAGTCCTAGTATGGCAGTGGCATTTAAGATTTAAAGTTTAAATCAGTTAACATATTTCCCAACAAACACTGTTTTTGTATTGCTTGGGCTTATTTTTTTTTCCCAGTCCTAATTATCAGTGCTTTATATTTAAAGATATGTAGGAGAGCCTTTTATGTTATCAAAAGGTTTTTAGCATTCTGTGTGGAGTGAGCATTTCTTGTGTCCTCCTAGCATGGATGAAGTGTCCTGGCTGGAGATCAGGGGCATGATGCTCGTGAGCATTGGTCCAGAAGCCAGTGGGGTGGCAGGCTTGGTTGCCCCAGCTGGAGCAGCAGCTGCAGTAACATCAAGGCCCAGTTCAGGTGGAAAGGCTCCTCACACCATCCCTGGAGCTGTGGTGTCAGGTGCTTCCAGTATCCAGGTACCCCTCAGTGGATGTTCTCCATGCCTCAGTTGGAATTTCTTCCAGCAGCAGGCTGGAGGGCAGCTGTGTGTCTGGCAGACACTGCTGGCCCACGGGAGATGGCATTCATATAGGTTGTACAGTTGGTCATTGATTTGCTTTTCATTGGAACAGCTGCTGTGTTTTGTGTCAAATCCACATCTTTAAGAACAATATGTGTAAATTAAGCTGATTTTTTTCAAGGGTGTAATAATACAACCTAAAACTTGCCATTAATTTTGTTAAAGCATTTATACATGAAACTGCATAAAACAATTTTGTAATGTTCAGTTGTAACCATTTGTTTAACTTGCATAAGCATATCATATTTCTCTGAGTGCTTGTTTTTTATCAGAATATGATAAAATAATTAGTTTTGAATTTATGCAAAGCAATTTTTTTCAGTTTGAAAAGGCACTCACTCCTGGTAGGCTTTATGAGAAGTAATATGCATTTAGTACTGAGTCTTAATTGTTACACTTAGAGATAAGAATGTTTTATTCAGGTGAAATAGGAGTAGAATTTAGTGTAGATTAAAATGTAACTCTCCTTTTGCTTATGGAAACCTAGAAGAAAAAAAAAAATCCAGTTTGAAACCTTTTGCCCTCAAATGTTTGATACAGATTCCTAAGTTTAAAAACTTTTGTTTGGATTTAAAGGTAGGAATTATTTTCTTCCTCACAATTGTAGTAGTGTGCCATAGTTTAGGTCCACAAGGAACTTTTTGCACCTTCCCAAGCTAAAGGACACAGGGACTGTACTCAAAAAATGTATTAAGTATAGGAGCAAATGTAAATAAACAAAATTTGCTGACCTTACAAGCAGGTATGCCAGTTGTGTCTTCATCTTTTTCCTCACCTGTTTTCATGTTCTTTAATTTCTTTCAGCATTTTGTTTCTGGCTTTTCCTTTTACTATTTTCTTCCTCCTATATTGACCTACATAGCCAAATAGAAAACGTTTACCTGACATCCTGCTTCATGCTGTATCACATTCTTTATTACTTGCACAGAAGACATAAAGCAGTTTTGTAAATCCAAAATTCTGCTGTATTTTATTTGTCCATTTGGATACACTTGCTGAGAATGAAAATAATGAGTTTTTCCTCACTAGCGGAAGCTGTGCAGGTACTGGTGCTAATTTTCACTAGCATTTCTCAAGGCTGATATATTGTGTAGGTAAAATTATTCAGATAAGTAAATGCTGAATAGCAGTTGCATCTCCTTTTTCCCACCTGCTTTCCATCCCCAGTGATAAGAGCCATACCTTTTATCAACAGCTTTATTTAGTTCTGTTAGGTCCATCCAAATACTTCTGGATTCCTCTTGCAGGTGAATGTCATGAACCTCATATGGGTTTTCTGGTAACTCGAATGGGAGATGCAGAGGAACTGCTCCTAATTTTTTAAGTTCTTCAGTGGTTCTGTGCATTATGAAGATTTGGTGAAGAGGAAGCTGCTCATTGCTGTCCATTATCCATGTGGGAATAGCAGTTTTCAGCTTACTATAATCATCATCTTACTGTTGGGCTGTTTTTTGACTCATTTGCTCTCATTCTTCCGTAGCAATATAAACCAGCAGAAATCAAGGTCACATCAGGAGGCTTCTCCATTTCAATTCTTTGACTTGAGTTCTGTGTACCAATGTTCTTTGGGATTTTGTTAAGATGGAGGTTATTGTTTTGTTAGGAGGTGATTTGGGTTTTGGGTTTTTTTGAGGGGGTTATTTGTTTGTTGTTTTTGTTATTGTTTTGGGGGGTTTTGTTTTTTTAAGAATGGAAAACCATAGAGTTAGATGTACTAAAAATGAGTTTTATAACATCTACATTTATGCAAACAGTGGAAGGAGTTTAGCTGGGATTATGTTCTGTCTACTACACAGACTGTGTAGGTTAATATATTAAAAATAGAATGTTTTATGCATTCAAATAAAAAATGGAAAGAAAACTAATAGAAGCAAATACAGTAAATAAACATCTTGTGCATTGTTTGAACATTTGATGTTCAAAGAATCTCTGAACAGTTTGGGTTGAAAGGGACCTTAAAGATCATCCAGTTCCAGCCCCTACACTGCCATGGGCAGGGACACCTTTCCCTTGAACACTTCCAGGGATAGGGCAGCCACAACCTCTCTGGGCACTGATGCCAGCATCTCACCATCCTCACAGTACAGAATTTGTTCCAAATACCTGCTATAAGCCTGTCCTCTGTAAGTTTAAAGCCATTTACCCTTGCCCTATCCCTCCATGCCTTGGTCCAGCTTTCCTGTAACCTCTCTGGGTACTGGAAGGTGCACTAAGGTCTCCTTGGAGCCTTCTGTTCCCCGGGCTGAACAGCCCCAGCTCTCCACCAAAAGCCCAAGACCTTCTCTCCAGTATTGCATTCCATCCAGTTTTCCAGGAATAGTCTTCTGTCAAACTCCCATGAGCCTGAGGCCTCACTGGTGATTTCAAGTAAATACAGAATGTGGAAAAACCTTGTATCCACTTTCATACAGGAAGATACCTGATACTTTTTGACTGGCATTAGGTGATACATGGAAGCAAGTTGGCAGAATTGTTGAGAGCAATAAGACAAACAAATCGACTTGGCTGGAGTTGCTAACTGATTGTGAAGAATTTTTAAATTGGTTAGAGTGCTAAAGAATCTCGGTAAGCAAATAAGAAGTTGGTAAATATACTTCATTAATTGCAAGAAATGAATTCCTGGGAAGACTAGGGAACATTATCTTTGTCTTCTGAAAGCCATCTGAAATATCTTCAAAAGAACTGAACATAAGGCAAGACAGTGTCTTTAGTAAAGATAATTATTTGTCTAGTAAGATATTTAATTTTTACTGTGGTTAAAGCCTGAGGAATTGACAGTGTCCCTGATAAGGGGTTATTGAGGAATGAACTGTGGGAATTATCACTGAAGTGTCAGTAGTTGGAAGGCAGTTCATGCCATTAATAAGATATTTTAACTTCTGGCCAGCCCTGAAGTGATCAAGTAGTTGGATTAGATGATTCCTTCCAGCTGAAATATTCTATTATATGTTAATTCAGCAGTAGCATTGGAGGCCTTTGATAGCCCAGGGAAAGATAAGTGGGTTATCCTGGAGATCCATGTAGTATTAAGGCTTAGTGTACCCTAATTTGGAAATTATCAAGACTAATGGAAGAACTCTAAGTGGCACACACGTTTAAGAGAAGAGCAGGAAATTCAAACACACCACGTGGAATTGGATTCAACACTTGGTTGAAATGGAAAATTCCTTTTGCTAAGTGTATACTTGACACATCAGTGTCCAAATTAACCAACCACTGGCTCAGAACTAACATCATTGTCTTACAGAACATTTCAGCATAAGAGGCACAGAAACACATAACTTGTTAATATTCTCAGTCTGTTGTGTTCTTCTATATCTGCTTCATTTGTAGCAATAAAAATTGAAGAGGTGGACAGCAGTTACTAATGGCCTGCTCTTCAGAGACTTGAACTACTTTGCAGGCAAAGGGGGAGGCTCTAAACAATCATTTGCAGCATAGAAGAGGCAGAGGCTAGAGAAGTATGCTTTACATGAGAGGTGATAGCCAAAAATCTTTGGACACTCAGCTGAATGGTAGTGCATGCACAGCTCCTCAGTACTAGATGTCAAAGACAGCACTGTTAATTTGAGTCAGGACACCACCATTGTTACCTTAAAACAGTAGTGGCCATCCAGTCACTGTGACAAGGTTCAGTATAAACTCCTTAATCTAGAGATAATCATCCCTGATTCTCATTAATATTTCTTTAAAGCATTTAATAGTGAAAAGAGTTAAAATGGATAATGAACTAAGTACGAAAACTATTTCACTTGAGGTTTTGACATTTTTTTTCTTTCCCTCAACACTAAAAAAGCATTCAGTCTCTGGTAGGAGAGCATTTGAAGAAGACTGCTGTGTGCTCTGCCTTCATCCTTTTGTTCACTTCCCCATGGGGTTGCAGATAGGTTAGTGATCTGTTTGTCATTAATTCACATCATTTCAGAAATGAAGAGTTGTCTAGGATAGGAGGGCTTAGTGATCCTCAATCAGTATGTAAAATTTGGAGTTAAAGAGAAGTCTTTTGTAAAGTCAGGATGTATTTTCTAGGATGTCGGACTGCTTGCTGACGTTCTTCCCACGTGCTGAAGCAAACAGCCACAGCAGTGTGATACTGCCCAGGCTGCTTGTCCTGTCTTTTCCTTGTTCAGCTCCATCTACTTCCCTCCCTCATGGCAAAGATAGTTAAATACTTCATTAGTTTAATCCAAGTATTTTGGGTTGTGAATTTTAACATGACCTGGGTGTCTTTGCTTCTTGCTTTTGAAGAAGCGAAAGTTAATAAGCAAGACAGAGAAAAGCTTTGGCTGTTGCAGCCTCTTCCAAAAGTCCAAAGGGCAGTGGTGCTATTAAACAAAAGAACATAAATTGTGTCTTTACACAAAGTTTCAGTTGAGCTGTAGTTGCTGCAACTCATTTGCATTAGAATTAACAAACATCACAAAGTTTTGTGAGTAGCTGCTGTAACAAAAGAAAACTCTTCCTTGAAGGGGAATAGGAGAGAACAAAAGGAAGAGTCTTACTGAGTTCAAGAGCTTTCTGGCACTTCTGTGGTCTGAAGGAGAAGCTGTACGTTTCAGTTTTTGCAAGTATCCATCCTGACTTCTGTGGGGGTCTGTTAGAACTAATATGAGAAAATGTATTGATGCTATTAAACTAGCAAAATGTGCAAATACTGAACAGGATGAAATGGACTATCCCTAGCAAGAATTCTGCCTTGGTTTTAATAAGATTATTTTGTTTGTTGTTCAAATAAGATAGAGTAATAAGTTTGTGCAATAGAAATTGGGAAATCATTTTCCCATGAGACCTCACAGTCATGTAGCTGTCCCTTGAAACAATGAACATAATCTCTTCATTCAAATTGAGAACAACATAATCTGTTTCCTGACTTTTCAGTGGAACTGCATTTCCTCAATCATTAGTTCTTCCTTTTATAGATTTTACTTAAAACTGTCCCTAGAAATCTAAATATGCTTGCAGTCCATTTTTAAATTTCCTATCTTTGCACCTTTTACTTCAGCTTAAAAGTGTAGTTGTGAAATATAACTATTTTTAACATTATTTCAAAATAATTTTTATAAACAGATTTTTAAAGACTTTCAAGTGTTAACCACCTATTCAACACATAAATACTTCAATTGTTAGTTTTTCATTGTAATAGCTCAAGTTTTATCTTAGCTGATTGATGGGATTATTCTCCCTGTAAAGTTAACATCCTTCTGAAGCTGTTCTGAAGATCATTTATTTCTGTTTCTGCAAGCAACAAGTTCTAATGACTTTTTTGCAAGTGTTCTCTTTCTGTGCTTGGGTTTGCTCTGATTTAATTTTGATTTTGCTGTTGTCATCAATTAGTTCCAGTAGCATTTAGCTCTGCCAAACTAGAAACCCAGATTATGGTTGTTGAATGTATAATTTAAGCAACTTCTCAAACTTGCAAATAACTAAAATTTTTCAAGCCTCACAAACTAGGAAAAGAAATCTTAGACTGGCAGGACTTTCCATTGTGCCTAGGGAAGAGCTGAGGGGAGGGCATTTGATTCCTGTTTTGGAAAATTTGTTCCCTGTTAAAACATCTTTTTCAATAAGTTCCTGGTGAGATTCTTCTGTCATAGTAGTGCTGTATGAGATGGGGCACATACTGTGAGTTTTTCAAGTGAATTGTAAGGTTTGGCTTTTTTTCTGTTAAAAAAAAGTCTTGCAACTTGCTTAATGAGGTATCACCTTATTGCCACTTATGTCTCAGTTCTGATAGCAGACATGGCTGGAAGCAGGAAAAGAGTCTGTCTCTCCCCTCTCTTTTATTTGAAGTAGCTGAAAAAGGAGTATTTTGTGATGTATTACAATGTGGTTTCATGTAACTGGACTGAAAGAAAAGCACTGAGAAATTTTCAGTGATGTGTTTTAAAGCACTTCCGTAGGTAGAAGAAAATAACAGCATTGAATTTTGCAGATATTTGGTTTGTATTTTTAGTATTTTCCAGCATGTAGTGCATGGAATAGGCAGCTTAATGTGAACTGTCATCAGGGCAGGGAAAAAGAGAGTAATTGCAGTCACCTGACTGTGCAAGCAAGTTTGTTCTTTATGACTTCTTTACAGACTCTTCTTAATCACTCCTTCTAATCACTTTTGCTGTTTCTGTGTGTCTGCAAAGTTTTTGACTTTCTCACCAGCATTTAGAGCTGCAGGTGATGGTTTCAGCTGGTGAGGAACTTGACCAGTTCCCCCCCCCCTGCATATTGTCTCCTGTGGTGTCAAGTGGTGAACTGCTACCTCCTGCACGTGGACTTTGTGTTAGTTGTGTGTTTATTAAATATCTTCACCGGTGTCCTTGTGCTGTCCAACATACTCCTTTATATTTCCACCTGCCTTTATGTCTCCAAATACCTGACAAACATTGTCAAATGTCTTGACGTGAATGCTTTATTCTCACTTTACCCACTTGGTTTCTTATTGGATCAGTCTTTGTAATATGTCTCACACTTAGAGTTCTTTGAAGCAGAGTCCTTCATACTTTAGTGCTTATTCAGTAATTAGTGTAGGGAGAGCCTGGTTTGCTGTTAGAGCAAACAAATAGCATGTGGTCAACTGTCCATTATCTTGGATTTACATGTAGATAAATTAGGGTGTGTGCTTGTGCAGCAGTGGCTCTGCACAGAATCCATTCAGGTCTGTGTGGAATTACTGACAGCAGCATAAACCTGAACAGCAGTGCTGCTTCCAGAGGGGGTGTAGGCTGGGAGCAGCCTTGGAGCACCAGAGTAGGAGCCAGAGACCTGAGCTGGCGTTGTTTGGAGCCAGCTGGAGTTTTTTTGCATTCATTCCCATGTGCTCCAGGTTCTAGGTGAGATGGTGAGTGAGGCCTTGTTCTAAACATGGTTATTGTGTGGTTGTGGAGTTTTGTCCTTAAGTTAAAACTTACTTTAGGCATTTTAGGAGAGTTTTGCATGGCATCCAGGTGGTGGGAGCCAGTAAACTTGGCTAAAAATGACTGCATATAAGCATTCAAGCATTTTGCATTTGCAGCAAATTTCTTTATGTGTTCTTATTCATTTCCTTACGTTATTTATGGTGTCAAGAAAATAAAAATATGGGTTAGTCTTAGTTCTTTTGCTTAATCTAAGTTCTTATCTGTGGGTTTAGAATGCTGTTTGCCTTTTTTTAATATGATTTAAGATTGGTACTTCTGAAAATATGACCCTGCTGTATGGACAGAGGAGCTGCATTTAGCTTTCTGAACTACCTTGATTTGGTACCAATTACATTAAAGTCAGGGTGAAAAAGGCCCTCGAGTGTCTTTATGAAGAGTTATATGAAAGCTTTTTACTCTTCAGTGTAAAGACAAAGGAAAAAGCCAAGTGGATAAATAGTGAAGGGAAGCATGTAGCTGGATAAATTATTTCGGGGAATACTTTATTTTGTGTGAAGATGAATAACCTGGAGTTTAGATATCTATTCAGGGATTTGGCTCATAAAAGCACCATCTGATATTTTTTTAGATAATAATTCAAATGTTTTTGAATTGTTTGAATTTGTTGGCTTGTTTTTATCCACAATTACTGTTTTTGCCTGCCCTACATACTGTGCCTGTTTGTGTACTGATAGCAGCTTTTACATATAACTGCTCTTAAATGAAAAAATTGAAGTGTTTGGCTTTAAATCCATTGTGGCACAGACGTATCAATATCAATCTTTAAACTAATTTTTGTTAAAAAGCTTTTGTCACTTCAATTTGAATTCTAAGTAGCCTACTTATTTTACTTTTGTTTACTGTCAGTAGTATAAAGTCCTTGGTGTTATTTTAGACTGTCTTCTACTTCCTTTAGAGGACTATGCTAGCCAGCATTTAATGAGATATTAATGTCCAAAGCTAGGCTGCAACTCTCTGAATTAGAAGTGAGGCTTACTGGTGTCTCTAGTTGTTTGTTTTTTTTTAGAGTTGGCTGGGTTTTTTTTCAGCTTTTAGGCAGTTGTAGAAATCTATGGGTAGTTTAAATACATGTTGTCCAAAGAGAACATCTTTAGAAAACAGCTGAAATAATTGATAACAGCAATTGCTTTAAATGAGCTTTCACTTGCTGTAGTCAGATAAGTAGAAAACACATATACTCCCTGAAGCAAGGGAGGAACTAAAAAATACACTAAAAGAAATATGTTTTACCATTCCCTGGCTCTCCTTGAGGTTATGCAGTTTAAAAGCTAAAAAAAATTCAAGGCAGATTTTGAAGCAGACTGACACGTACTTGAAACCTTGGAGTTGTTCACTGTTACTTTATACTGGGTATACAGAGAAGTTGTGTGTTATGTCAGTATCTTTCTTTGTAGTGGAATGAGGAGTTTAAAAATTTGGATTTTTTTTTTGTTTGTTTGGGGTTTTTTATATTATCAGTTGTTCAGTTCATTGCATAAGAACTAGATAGTTTCTTCTCTGGTTGTAGCACCCACTTTGAGAAGATGAGATTGTGTTGGTGTTCCCTAGTTTCTTCTTGCCTGCTCAGGAGGTAAAAAAAAAGCAAAACCAAAAGACCAGCAGCTTGTTCAAATGGTACTGGATCATGAGGGAGAAGAACTCATGATGATAGAAACTTCTGAGCAGGAAAATTACTGGGAGAACTTTAGTTTTTCCATGTACTGTTACCAAAAACTAAATTCTTGAGAAATTAATAGTTTGTGTGGTAAATGTGTCGTCCATATTCTGGAGTAAACAAAATGAAAGTAAATGCTCTGAAGAAGGGGAGTTGTTACCTATCAGTTGCTGAGGGTGGAAGAAATGTTTGTGGTATCAGCTCTACAATAACACAAAATAAAACTGTTTCCTGGAAATTCTGTTAGAGTGACTTCTTGAATTTCCTCAGCCCCACTTTCAATAGCGGTGGGGTCCACGTGTGTGTACATACATACAAAATAATTTTCTCTATATAAATGATATTGTTTATGAAGGAGTTATGTTCCATGGGATTCCTTAGGATCACATTTTTTTCAGGATGGTGTTAAAACCCCGTAATTTGTCGAACAGAAATTTAAAGTCTGGGAGGTTTTTGGTTGTTTTTTTTTTTTAACTCTTCAGACATTTGTGTAGGGAAGATGTTCTGTTTCAGATTCCTTGGTAGTAAACAGAAAAGTGAAGGTTGTTGAGATTTCTAAAGAAAACACATCAGCAAAAAGAATGTTGATTACAATGTTGAAAATTAATTTATGGAAATTTTAACTTGATTCAAGGCCTGTGGATTCCAGTGTTCCAATTCTTGTTAACACATTTAAGCTTGTTGACTCTTTTAGAATGAAAGTTATGTTTCATTAATCATTACAAAATACATTGAGATAAATTGTCCCTATTTCCTGCTTGTGTGTTTATCTTTTGGTTTATATAGAGTTTTATCATCAGAAAAGGCAAAGTTTAAAGCCTTTTTTAATAGTATATTGCTTGGAAAGCATTAGAAGATTTAAATTTTTTTATTTACTAAATAAAGTTTTTGAATGAGAGCAAACGAAGTAACGAAGGTTGACATCTCAAAACAGCAGCACATCAAATTAATGTCACACTTCTGTGTAGAAGTAGCTGTAGAGTTATTATTCATTGACAGAGCCTTTCTGTGTAGAACAGGATAATAGAAGTTAGAAATTCCTCTAAATTTCTGTTACACCACTTGTAGCATTTGCTACTGCTACCAGAAAGGTGATTTTGACTAACCAGCTTAACAAGGAGCAGAGATATTTAAAACTAGAAAAAAAGAGTTTAGTCATATGCATATAAGTAATCAGCACCAATTAAATTAAGCACGTTTGGACAGAAACTGCAACTCACATTTCATTACACAGCTTTGTTTTCAAACTTGGAATATATTTAATGTCTTCTTTTTTTATTTCTGGTATATTTATGAGGGAACATTGGAGTGTGAGTTGCAGAATGTGTGCAGCAGAGGAAGTTGAGGAGTCTCACCAAACTACATGGAATTTGTACCTAAACTATTTCATACTGAAGATTAAACCTGTATGAAAAATTTTCTTTTATGAAAACTAGTTCTTCAGTTTGATTTCTGAGCAGCAAAGGACTGGTCAACCCCTTTTTTTTAAGAATTACTTTTTCTTGTAGCTTATTTAAATAATAAGCTAAAAAGTATATGGGAAATATTACTTTAATCAATTCTTCTAACTAAATTTAAAAAATAATTTCCTGTTTACAGAAGCTCTCACAGGTCAAGTTTTTACAGGCTTTTTCTTCCATTTTGTAAAATTAGATACTTTTTATCACTTTTCTGGATTTTTGTTTTGCAAACTTCTGTTACCCTCCCTGCTGTGCTGTGCATTTCTTAGAAACTCTATTGAATGGATAACTTCTTACACAATTAAAAAACTGAGAAACCTACTGAGGTAAATTAGTCTAAACTGTATGCCTTATTTATGTAGGAATATATCAGTTCAGCTTTTCAAATGGTGCACAGTGTAACTGTTAGAAATAGTTATGAAATCTGGTTTCAATACAGACACATTTATTTATGGGAGCCTGGTAGGCTCTGCCAGTATTTTGCTGTACAGGTTAAAATCCTGAGCTTGAGGACATCTGACAGCAGTTTAGGAAAACATTTTCAAACAGTTCTGCCAGTCTTAGGGCAAAGCTTAAACTGGTTGAGTGGGAAAGAGATTCATGAAAGCCTGTGCAGAGAAGAGACAAGTTTTTTACATGATGGAAGAGTTCATTATTAGGGGGAGCAAGTGCAGTTTTGTAGAGTCCATAGCTGGATTTTTAGGCCAATGAACCATCATTTATTTCTAACATGGGGCAAGATGCTCATCATTTTCCTCTGCTTTTCTTTGTGGATAGCAATGATTTAATAATAATTTCTTTATATGAGCTGTTGGCAGAAGACTATGCAAGTAAATAATTGTTTTCCAAACTTTGACATATATATAACATACATGCATATTTATACAAGCTGTTGATAAAAACCTAGAGAATTCATTTCTGCACTGTGCAGGCTTTGAGGTTATTGATATTCCCATTAAAAACAAGCAAGTCAAGAAGGTGAGTTGGCTTTCCTAGCAGGCTTGACTCTGCTTTCACTGAGTGTATTCCCCTGCCCCTTTAATGTGCTGCAGACACCCCACCTCAAAATCTACTCTTTTCTGTCACTGCCAGTGTTCTCAGTGCTGCTAGGATTGCTTCTCAAGTTACAATGCATACCTCACAAGGAAATAAAGCACAGGAACATGAAGATCCAGAGTGATTGCTGAGCCAAGCCAACTAAATTGAGAAATTGGGTTTTGTTAGAATATTTGGATGTACAAGGTGTCTTAGAGTGCAGAAGTATAGTACTGCTCAGTCTGAGAACGAGTTAAGAAGCCAAAAATATTGCAATTGAAGAATTATTAATTCCCTACAAAAGTTTTGGTACACTCTATTTTAGTACACTCTATTTTAACACAGTGAAAAAGAAGTGCTTACTGGAGGAAGATGTACTTTAGAGATTATAACCATAGAAATATTTGTTAAAACTTAAAATTGGTTGCCTAAGTCTTTTGTCAGAAGTGCCTACCACCTTTATTTGAACTGCTTAAGGAGCCTGGACATTTTGGAGTATTTTCTGAAATTTTCAATTGTGTTACTGTTCCATGTGGCCCTCAGAAAAGCTTGCCTCTTACCAAAACACAGAATCTGTTGACTTTGAATTGCTTGGGCGCAGCAACTTTCATTAACCAGTTTGATAGTAAGTGAACCTTTGGTTCTCTGATGCTTCAAAGAGGTATGAGAAGATGCACCTACTCCAGCAGCTTTAATCAAACAAATGTTTTGTTTTCTTTTAATGTTACAGAAAATGATTGGTGTTTAGGGTACAGTTGTGCTTTTTGTAGTTGCCTGTTCAGCTGCTCAACAGCTTTTATCATCTGGATGCGCTGTGGGTTGGCCTCTAAACCAAAGGATGTTTTAGGTAATTTGGGCAAAAATACTATAGAGTAGAAATCTCTATATACAGCCCTTTACTGCAGTATGGCATAACAGGTTTGGAGATGTGCAGTTTAGGCTGGTTGTGTAGTTTTCCTTTCTTGTCCTTTGTTATCAATCTGTTCTAGATTTCTGTCTAATGTTTGTATTAAAAATACTGGTTTTATTTAGTAATTTCATGTTGGCCACCTATCTGAAAGATTTTTGGTGGGTTGTCTTTTTGGGAGTTTTTAAAATGTCAAGCATCTGACATGACTTTACAACACAGTGTTTAACTTAATGGAGGACTGGCAGAATTGCTATGTATTGGCTTTTTAAAATAATTTAAGTTGCTCATAATGTTAAGTGTCTGCCATAAGCCTCTATCTTACATAAGATAAATGCTACCAAAGAGCCACCTCTTTAGAAAACTGCTGGAAGGAAATTTTGCATTAAAATCATTCAGTAAAATTAAGAAAAAAGCAGAAGCATTTGCTGTGTAAACAGCAGCTTCCCTTTCTTTCCAGTCCCAGTGCTGTAATTACCAGGTGTTTTGTGTTGGATTTCTGGCCTTGGACTCAACTTCAACTACAAAATGTCTTCTTGGTTGCAGTGATTAGGGTATTCACCTGAGCAGGGAGGGATGGGATTTGGAATTGGAAAGCAAAAAAAGTGGGTTTCCTACTTTCTTGTCATCTAGTTTAACCACTTTTGATGTATAAAATAAAGTCATATCTTTCTCTTTGATACTGTATTTTTTGTTATTTTCCACAGACCTTTTTTCAAAGAAGGGACTGTTCTTTGCTTTTGCAAGAAAATGGTTACAAGCTTATTTCTGGCAAGATTCAGGGTTATTTGAGAGAGTAGTTGTCCCAAGATCTGGATGCCTGGATTCCAGAAATGGATATTACTGTAAGCAGTGTTTCTTGTGGTAATCCTAGATGATTTCCAGTCTGGAGTCTGCCTCTCCGGTTCTGCCCGAGGACGGGGTTTTGTGTTACCATGTAGCCAGCACTGAGTGGATACTCCTGTCCCACTTCCCTGCACACCAGGTTCTCCTTGTTGCTCTCCCCAAGCCAATGCAGTGATCTCCTCTTTGTGGTGTTTTACCAGTTCAGTTGGGGGATCTGGTGAAATTCTCACACATGGAAAAGGGATGAAAACTTCTGAATCAAACAGTTACCTCAGTGGTTACAGATTCATTCAGGGGAGTGGTAAAAGCTGTTGGGTGAAGGGCAGCAGGACTGTTCTCTTCTGAGTCTCAACAGAGTAAAGGAACCAGTTTTGCATAGGCCTCTAGATTTATAAAAAATAATTTTAAAATTCAAGGACAGAGAAGAAGTGTAAACTTTACAAAGAAAGTCTACTAAATAAACATAATTTTGTTTTTAAACAGAAATTTTATGTTAAAATTTCATTGCTAATGCTTCAATGAAAGATGGACTAAAACATGCTGGTATGTTGTATCTAGAGCCTGTAGAAGGGGAAGAAGATGAGAGTTTTCTATTGGTGTTTTAAGGGGGAAGAAATCATGGATGCTAAAGATGTTCTACCTACTTAACAGCAGTATGTGAGGAAGTGTTTTACCTAAAGACAGCTTGGTGTGTAGTATCTGTTTGTGCATAGTGTGGGGGCCCTGTGGAATGATCTGCTGTGTATTTAAAGTTTGCAACCATTGTCCAACCCCCTGCCATAGGCACAGACACCTTCCATTAGTCCAGGTTGCTCAGAGCCCCATCCAGCCTGGCCTTGAGCAGTTACAGGGATGTAATCAAACAAAATCAGAAAAAAAAACCTTGTAAATGTTGAGCACAATGTTCCACAGGCCTCTTTTAGACTTATGAATTATTCTTTATGACAGGATATGAATAAAAATAGAAAAAGGGGGGATTTTTTTAATGTTCTGAATTTGTGTAATAAAAAAGTATTAAAATGTTTATTTCTGGAACCTATGAATTAGGCTAAGGCTGGTATTGAATTAGAGAAAATAAAACTCCTCTGTAATACAGATAATCCCAACCAAAGTTTCTCCTTTTGGGAAAGGGCATGTCTTTATTCATGGCAGATCCAGTCGGGTGTCATTCTGGATGTTTTCTTCTGTTGTAATGGTAGGGCTGTTGAAGAAAGACATGGAGATTCTGGTGCTGGCTGTGTTTTCTCCAGTTTGTAAACGATCTGTGAAGCACACACTTATGATCTGGGGGCAGGATCTTGTATGCTGTTGTTTTTGATGGAAAAATGGACTGTATTTTTTCTCTTGCTGCTGGTAGCGATAGATAACACTAACTTAAATTTTAAATTTTTAAGAAAGAGGCCAGTGAGCAACATTAATATTCATTATGCTAAAATGTATTTACAGTTTTATAAAACTTCAATATCTTATAATGGTCTCTGAACTGCTTAGAAGAAAAAAGGAGTTAGCTGTGCTCTTACTCTGATTCTTGGATTGTCTTTTCTTAGAGACATGGAAAGAGGGGTGGTCATGATTGTGGACTTCACTGAATTGTGAAAAATAAACATTTATTATTAGGTCTTGCAACACCAAAAAACCTGCAAACAAATAAAACTACCACCACTGAAAGTTAAAACAAAACCAACAAAAAACCAAAGAAACCTCAAACAAATGACCTAAAACCCACCACAACCAAAAAAATTAGGCCTCTTTCAAGCTTTGTTGTTTGTTATCTAACAGAGATTTGGGTAGTGTTTATGGTAAATATAGTTTGGCAAGTGTTACCTGCAAATTTGTTTAGAGATCATTAGATCAAAACTACATATTGAGACAGAAGTACCTAAATTAATATTGGTTTGTAATTAAAACTGAAGTGCATGACCTCAGCATTAACAGTGGCCTAGGTAAGATAATCTGCTCTCTCAGCAATCTCTAGAAGAAATACTGTTCTCAGAAACTGTAATATTCAAATTCAGAACTCTTCAAGGTTTGAGTTTCTGATTTTTAAGTAATTGCTCTTCTACTGTTACATTTTCTGTGTGCATGCACAAATATTTGATGATCTCTTGGAGCTAATACAAGTTTTGCATGATATAGGAAACTATTTTAAAAAATAATCATTTGAAAAAAAATGTCTTTAGTTTTTTTAAGGATTTGTTAAAATCTGCTTTCAGCTTTTAAAATAATAAAATCAACCTAATTAAGTGTCAGTGTTACTGGATTAAGGCAGTTTGCTGATGTGCCTACCCCATAATTCAGTCTGAAACTAAATTTGCTCTTCAGTATCTCAGTGAAATGGTTGGGAAGCAATTTCAGACTCCATCTTAACTAAAATATTGTTCTTCTTGAGGGAATATTTCTTTGAGCTGTGAAATTTCTTTGTTGAAAGCACAGAGACACTCAGCCTCAGAAGTTAATGGCTTGGAATGGTTGAGGCAATAGCAATGGTTTGGGAGTAGGATCTCGAATGGAGCATCTATTGGCTGCTTTTCCAATGCTAAGAAAGAATTGTTTGTGCCAGAATGTTGAAAGCTCCAGATTGTTTCTTTGCCTAGTATTTGAGGATCTATTGAAAAGTGTTAGTTATGTGTTAGTTATCAGCTGTGTGGAGTAACTTTGTTTTGATTTATTGGCTGGTGTAAACAGATGGATTTACTGGTGGAAGTAACTCCTCAAGAGAGACTGGTGTTGGGAGGGAAACTAAGTTTACTTTGACCTTGAATAACTTTACCTGCTGCATGTCACTGCTGGGAGAGAAGTGAAGGGAAAGAAACCACTCTGAATTTCCTTTTTAAATTTATTTTTCTAAGCTTATGGTGGCCTTGAAAAGTCCTTATGGAAACCATTTTCTCAGAAAAGAATGAGCTCAGTGCATTATGTCTGTGCTATGGAAAAAGGAAGTGGTTTGTTGTAGCAGCAACTCTTACTTTAGTAAAATACCTTTCATATTTACAACAAAGAGAGAAAAAAAAAAGCAATCTGTAGAGAAGGAAAAATGCTATTTCCTGGAAGAAGACATGAGGAATTGTGATAATGTAGTCAGTTACTAGATTTTAAAAGCAACACATTGCTAGTAGGTTTTGTGTCCTGCATTGTGAACTTTTCTTAGTTTGCTGCCAGGTGTACTCAGTAACACAGTGTGCAACAGTTCCTCTCTTTTCTAAAGGATTTTATATGCCCAAATTCTTAATTTCACCTTTTTTTTTTTTTTTCCACATAATTGTAAATGTAATATTTGCTACCATTTCTACAGTGAGTAATATTTGTATCTGTGCAGATATGTGAAGATTATACTGTTTAAATCTCTTGGAATTTCTTGCATGTTATTGTATTAGAAGGGTGCATTAAATTGGTTACTAACTATATCTGCCCATGAAATCTAGACTCATGTTCGGACTAAATTGGGAAGCTCATTTTTTGTGTGCTTTCAGTATTCATCACCTTTCTGGAGTTTTGAAAAGATGACTTTAGTCAAGTGACTAATGGATTTTTCTTTTGGTTTTCCCTCTACAGGTTCGATCTGTGGATGAGATGAATCATGAGTTTCAGGCTCTTGCCCTAGAATCTCGGGGAATGGGAGAGGTAATTATTGAGGGCTGAAAATCCGGTTGGTGGTTTGGAAATGTTGATCCAGTTTAAGAATTCTGAATAATACAACATGAAGCAAAGATTTTTCTTGAGGACAAGTTGATTATTTTTGTCTAAAGTGGAGAGAAACTAAGTATGTTAAAAGAATGTTGGGGTTGTTATTGACTGGTCCTACTGTGTCTATGCCATGCTTGTTACATGAGTGATAGTTCTAGGGAAGTGAAAGGGTAATTTTTTATAAGAGTGTACAATTCTATGTAAGGAGGCATGTTTTCAGTCTCACTGTATCTAAGCTAGTGGAACAATTGCTTGTTACTCCTGAGAAGCCAAGGAAACTGGGATTTGAAAAAAAGGTTTGGCTCCAGAAAAAGTGAACTGGTGTACCCAGCAGAAATGTGTGATAATTTACTATTTTTTCCCTGGTAATTACTCCTTAAAAGATTTTAACTAGGCTGAAGAGTGTTGTTATGTAATTTAGCTGGAGGGAGGAAGGACTATTTCTTTTGACTGATTTGATTTGTTTGGGGTTTTTAAAGTCAGTTTACTTTAAGGTTGGGGAAAGGAATTTAAGAATGTGAAGGATGACTCAGCTCTTTCAAAAGTGGTTCCCTGAACTGTTTAGAAGGTAATTGACAGGTATTAGGGTTATTTGCCTTGACAGGAAATGGTGAAGAAATTCATGTTGAACTAAGATTTCAAATGTGGATCCTTTTGTCTTGCTGGATATTTACCTAATTCAGTTGATAGTTGAACCAGTGACAATATTGCAGCCTAACTTTCTTAAAATGATGGTAGGAGTCTTTATGGAAACCATAACTTACTGATGAAAAATAAGTGCTGGATTCTAGTTGCTGAATGTTTCTGAGCTGAGACATGGCCATTCCCACTTGATTTTTTTAAATTTTAATGAGTCATTCAAGCAATCACTTGGTTTTTCATCAATTTTTGCTTCATCCAGGGTTGTCTTTGAACAATCTCTCATTTGAAAAAAAACAATAATACTTGAAGGCCTGTTCTTTAGAAACCTGAGTTGCCACACTGCTCTCCACAGCTCTTAAAACTTCTTTTGAAAAGTAAAAGTGTTAGTGAAGTATCTGTGATAGTACCAGCAGTATGATAGAGTGGATGGGTAAAATTCATGATGATATTTGGTCTTTTGACACCCACAAAGTACTCTTAAAAGATTGAAAACAGTGAAAGTGAAGAATGGCAAAAATGCCTGGTGATAAAATTATAGTATATATGACTGTTCATACCAATCTTAATTTTAGGTTATCTCGGATGAAAGGATGTATTTCTACACAATTAGGATTCTGTTGGTTTGTTTTCATGGCATTCAGTGGATCTATAAAGATGTTTAAAAAAGCACACACCAAGAGTCAGAGTTTTGATACAGTACTGTGGCATCAGAAATTGATACTATATTGTGACCCTGCACTCACCAGGTTATTTTGTCTTTTGTTTCAATGGTATCTTCCAGGTATCTTGAAGTAATATAGGTTCATATAGTTAGGTTGACTTAGTAATTTTCTTGATGTATTGCACAACAATAAAGCAGTTATGGGATACATTCCACGTGAAGTTAAATCTTCTTGATTACAGCCTTCTAGAATATTAAAGGAAATGTCCTTATAAAGTAAGCTAGAATTGTTAGAGGCTCCTACATGCTATCCTCCATTTGCTTTGAAAGGTATGAAAGAGAGGTTATGTCAAGTGAACTGTTTCTAACTATTGGGAAATCATGTTCCTCATTTACTCTGCCAAGATTTTTCTTTGAACTGAAATTAATTTCTTTTTCATAATTCTAGTCATTACTGATACTTTTCTTCACAACTGGATATCTACACTTGGCATTAGGAGGCTATTAAGTCTGTGTTGCAAACATTTTTCTCTAAATCTTTTCTAAAATTTTAGCTTGGGTAAATTGTTACCTTGGTTATACACAGATGATGCTTCTGGCTCCAGCTCCCAGAATCTATGGTGGCCTGTAAGGTCACGTTAGTATTTTGAAGAAATAAGAGCACGTGCTGCTGTTTCTCTCTAGGCATCTGTTCAGTATATCAGGGCAAGCCAGAGTGGGCTGCAGGAGCTTTAGTGTGACTCACTACAGCCACACAAAACTTGCTGCCAAACAGAACAGAAAACGAAATCTGCTTTTGATAATGTCGGTTGATTTAACGTACAGGGTTGAACACAGAGTTGATTTTAGGAACAAAGTATTAATTTCTAGTGTCAAAACTTCAGAGAAATTCAGCTGAGGCATTCATTGAGTGCTGTAGGAATAAGTTCTGATCTTAAAAATAAATTTTAAAATCCTTAATTCAAGAGACAGTAATGGAGACTGGTGCAGTTTCATATCAGAGAGCTGGTAAAGAGGCAGCATAACTGGTTGTTATTATTTGTGTGTCGTAAAGGGCTTTGTTCATCTGGCAGACATCTAACAGAGATCAGTGCTGATACTGAAAATGACACATTTAGTGTACTTTGAGAGAGTTTAATAAAAAATACAACAATCTTCTCCATTATTTTTACTTATAATTGGATGTATCTTTGTAAAGTTTGTGTTTTATTGCACTAAATGCAGAAAATGTTGAGGAAAACATATGCTATCAAAGAGTAAAGCACAATGATTTTAACTACCTGTATTGATTTGAGATGACTTCTTGATTAAGTCTTTTGGTAGAACTAATCAAGCACATATTTTTTCTGATAAAGAGGAATAGGTGTTTTGTTTTTCTGAAAAGTACTTCTTTTATTTTAATTCCACAATTAAAAGGATTGACAACTGATAGGGCTGCTTATTTGACAGTACAAGAGCTAATATGTTCATTTAGAAAGAGCATAGTCTATGTCATATCCATCTGTCAAACCTAAATCAGTGGCTCTCAGGGAGTTGCAGTATTGTTAACTTTGTAGAATTGCATTTATTTAAGTATTTGAGGGACTTTGTTGTGTAGAAAATTTATGAAAATCGTTTCATAAAGTTAATAATTTCATTAAGGTAATCTTCAGTAGTTCAAATTTTGCCTCTCAGTATGGATGATGCATTATGTTTTGTGTTAAAGGTACTTTATATTCTTTGTGTACCAAAGTACATGAAGACTGTAAGTAGTTGAATTGATCTGTTTGGAATTTGAGAGTAAGTAGTTTAAAAAAAAAAAAAAAAGGCAAACCTTAAAAAAACCAAAACAAACCTTAAAAAACCCTCACAAATAACAGCAGCAAAATTCTCCACAAAACAACTTGTACTTTTGCAGTGAGGATTATTGCTGGGGGACAGTTTTCCCTCTTGTACAAATAATACGAATGAGTTTTGATATCAAAACCAGTATTTCAGTGTGTTCTGCTTTAAATTTGCTTAATTTTCTTAACACTGAGTTGTCTGAACATGCCTGTCTGATAGGGGAGTTAACTAATTTCAGGGTAAGAGTACTTCAGATAATTCTCATTTCATGGCACCCGAGATTTTACTAGATCTGTTTCATTCTGACAAGATTTGTGTTAGGTGGTGACACCTTCACTTATGTGTTTCAAAGCTCTCAGCTAGACACATATTTGAAATTGACTTAGCATTTAGATAAAATGTGAGTCCCAATACCAAGGTTTTGTAGAAAACATTAAATCCTTACTTTTTTTTCTACCTTTCTCCTACAAAAGGAAAATTAAGTAGTATTGCAAACCTGTTAGAGATAAAAAGCTAAAAGTGGTGTGTAGATTGCATAGGCAGATCTGGATTTTGTAATCTTCTGCTTTTAGTTGAAATGCAGTTGTTAAGATTCCATTAATCTATTTCTTTGCCTTTGCATGGCTAACTTCATTGCTCAAATTTGGGGTAAACTTAATATCCTGTTGCTTGCAAAGAGTGTTTGGTTGACATCTGGTGGAGATTCTAGAATGCATTTGAGAGTGGGCAACTCTGTCATGGCAGATTGCAACAGTATAGCACATATAACATTCTCCTGTGGTTTTGTTGAGCTTTGGCTTTTTATCATCCTCCCACCTGAATCCTTCTCTGTTAATGAATTTCTGTAAGGAACACAGGGATTTGAGGTTAACCAGTCAAACCCCTTCATTTCTGGTTAGAGCTCTGGGCAGCACAGAAAAACAACAGTCCTTAGGTTTGCCCAGAGGAGGCCTTGTCACCTCTGTTGTAGTGTTAATTCCTGAAACCTGCAAGTGGCAATCTTACTCACCTTCTCTTGAGGCTGTTTTCCAAGTGCTTTCAGTATCACACTAAGAAATAGCTATATTATATACTCATTTCTGTTAGTAGATTGATCAAGGCTCGTACTAACCAACTGTGAAGTTGAGAAGGGTTTTTTAGTCACTTAAGTTACAGAAGAAAGAGATTTTCAGAAGGTACTCATTTATTGCAAACAGCTTCATCAGATTTTGTTTTTTTCTAATTTCACAAAATTTAAAATTCTAAAGACAGCATTACGTTCTGCAATCCATGTAGAATCTGATGGATTGTACAGCTTTCTTCTTCCCTGCATTTTGCAAGTTGTTTTCACTTCAGTTTTTGTTGATGTACCTTGTAAAGTACCTATTCTGTCTAAGAATACAGTTTTTTAGTTACATATAGAGAAAATATGACGTGGAGTTAGGCAGTTGTACTGTTACTGATGGGAAGAGGTGCAGGAATAAAGTAGTAAAATCAAAGCAAAAAGGATGCCAGTATTTGAGAAATTCTTGTTTGTGTGGTGCTTCTGTCATGTCACACTAAGTCTGTCCTTGAAGACAGTACAAGAAGTGATACTGATCTAACATGACACTTTGTTTTACAAGTAGGAATGAAAAAAACCATACATCTAAATAACAGTGTTGGTATGTGGAACTTCACATATGAACGTCACAGATTTCTAACAGCCCTACGTTCTAAAGGAGCTGACTTGCTACCATGTGTATTAGTCACTTTCTAAAATTTAGAACATGATGCATTTCCACGTGAAGAGAACTTCACAATGAACTGCTGCTCTTTCTGGTTATCACAGTATTAGTTAACAGCCAAGCTTTTGAGTCCTTGGCAGGAAGGCACTGTTAGTTAAAGCTTCTGAGAAGATTGTCTTGATTTAACATAGGGATTAATTCGATTTGCTTTTCTCACAGCTGCTTCTGTATTCTGTATTTCTTCCTCATAGCTTTAGAATCTCAGTCCTGTTGGGGTTATTTTAGCAATTCCTTTTGACAGCATTGGCTTCAGTGATGGGAAGTAGATTTTAAGTGTTAGTATCTCCTCAGCAATGTGCATTGCTTTAGTGAAAGCTGACTTTTGTATCAGTCCTCAGCACAGGAAAGATGTGGACTTGTTAGAGTGGGTCCAGAGGAGGCCGCAGTGATCAGAGGGCTGGAACACCTCTCCTGCTGCTGTGGAGACAGGCTGAGAGCTGGAGTGGTTCAGCCTAGAGAAGAGAACTCATTGCAGCCTTACGCTACTTGAAGGGGGCTTGCAAAAAAAGAGCAAATTTTTACAAGGGCAGATAATGGTAGAATGAGGGGAGGTGGTTTAAAATTAGAATAAGAGAGATTTTTGATTAGATATACGGACCTGCTGCTGTACTATGTGGGTGATGAGGTGCTGGAACAGGTTGTACAGAGAAGCTGTGGCTGCCCTATCCATGGAAGTGTTCAAGACCAGGTTGGATGAGGCCCTGAGTAACCTGCTCTAGTAAGTGGCAATCCTGCCCGTGGCAGGGAAGTTGGAGTTAGATGATCTTTAAGATCTCTTCCAACCCAAACCATTCTATAATTCTATAATGTAAAGCTAATTACTTGCATATCCTCTTAATAATGCTATTTTTGCTTATCTATAAGCGTATTTAAATAAAACCATCTTCTTTTTTAACAGCTTTTACCTGCCAAAAAGTTTTGGGAACCTGATGATTCAGCAAAAGATGGACAAAAAGGGATATTCCTTGGTGATGAGTGGAGAGAGACTGCATGGGGAACTCCTCGTAAGTGAATGTTGTATGTGTACAGAAAAATCAGTCATGATTACTGAATGTTATTTCAAAGCAAATTTTGTGACTATATATTAAATTTTATTTTCCTTTCATTTTAGTTGTGAAAATATATACTGTATGGTGATTGTGTTTCAATAACACTTCTTGAAAGAGTGATTTAGAATTTTTTATTTCATTTACTTTTGGTCTTAATATTGCTATTGTAATGAAATGCAGAAACATTACAAGTTGTATTTAAAAAATACTATAGTTTTATTTGTTTGTTTGTTTTTAACAGACCATTCTATGTCCCAGCCTATTATGGTACAGAGAAAGCCTGGACAGGGTTTTCATGGAAACAGTGAAGTAAATGCTGTATTGTCTCCACGATCAGAAAGTGGTGGCCTTGGAGTGAGCATGGTAGAATATGTGTTAAGTTCCTCTCCAGCTGATAAATTGGATTCCCGGTTTAGGAAAGGAGCTTTTGTAAGTAATGCAGTGTGTTAAGCTTGCCTGGCTATCTGCTGTGGTCTTTGTGATATGGTTATATTTTCTATTCTCTCTGTCTGTTTTTATTTTTTAACTCTTTTCTTTAGAAGGAAGTGTGTAGTTGCTATCTGTCTGTCTTCCTTGGTTGGAGGGGGCAGAAGAGGGAAGTGGTTTGGGAATCTTAACTAAGTAGCTGTCTTAAAGTACTTTCCTAAGAACTTTATTTAAAGGTAGGAAAAAGACTGCAGATAGCTTAATTAAAAATGCGTGATGAGCTTTATTCTAGATCTGTGTTTTCATGTGGGTTTGTTTTGTAACTGGATGATTTAATTGTATAAAATAAACTTTTATCTAATTCAAAGTGTTACTGCTTTAACAGCACCGCTATAGTTAAGGTTGAGTTAGCTCTTCCATTATAAATCTTGGCCTTCCTTTTCACATTTTGGCAGTTATTAATTGCATGTGGTTGAAACTTGATGACCAAGTTACCCACCAAATGCAATTTCATTGACAACAAACTGTTTGTATTGTTTACGTGCACTGTAGTGTAGAATTAGGTCACCTTGTGGTGCTCCTATTGTGTTCTGTTCAATATTCAGAATCAAACAGATTCTTTTTCCTCAGGGCACTAGAGATGCTGAAACAGATGGACCTGAGAAAGGAGATCAGAAAGGCAAGGCTTCTCCATTTGAGGAGGACAAAAACAGAGATCTTAAACAAGGAGATGATGAGGATGTTACTAAAATAAATGGCAGAGGTTTGCCAAATGGAATGGATGCCGATTGCAAAGATTTTAAGTAAGCTTTTAACTGTTTCTCAAGAAGACAAGCATGTCTCTTAAGGGCATTATTACAGTTCTGGTTTGTGTGTCAGCTTTAAACATTACTGAGCTGCAGACTGATTCTTCCCCTCCCAAGTCCTCCCTTTCCCACCGTACTACATGTTTCCTAGGATGTCATTAATGTGTGTGTCACTTCTCATGAGACAAATTCATCTTAACATAGTAACTATTAAAAGTAAATGGGTACCTTCTGAATGTGGTGAAATAAAGAGGGATGACAACTTTAACCCTTTTAATGTCAAACTAAATTTCTTTCTCTGCTTCTTTTTAATGCTCTTTTGCATCTGAGTGTTCTTGTAGAGAGTAAGTCCTATGGAAATTTCACTTTTTCTTCTGATTTTGCTAGTGGATTCCACAGCCTAACACAACTAATCATTTCCCCATAAGTCTTTATAGAAGCCATATATTTGACAAAGGTGGAGCAATGTATTTTCCTATTTATGTAATTGTCACCTATTGAATGGTGTTGTAGTTTGATTGTTTTTGTAGGGAAAAATAGATTGGACCAAGCTCAAGCTTTTGAACAGTGAACTCTTGTATGACAGCACAGCCAGTCTGGGGTTTTTTCTAATATGAAACTGCATTTTAAATTGAATATTTTTTGAGGGCTGATCCTTCTTTCTTGAATGACTGTGATGCATGTGTAAGTGTCATACAGAAGAATTAAAAAGATAGAGAACTAGAGTGTTGCTCATAAATTTGTATTAATGTGATGAAGATGACCAGATAGTTGTGGTTTCATTAGTTCATTACTGAACAAGTATATTAAAATGCATGTTTGAAACCCATACGTAAGTATTTCCTACCCTTTAAAAAATGTATTTACCTGAGGCTAAGGAGGGATTCTTCAAGTCTGTTTTTCAAGATGTGTCATTGAAAATAATACAGTTCCAAGCATACCAAAGAGCTTACCTCGGCTCCTTTTGGATGCATGCTGCAATATGCACAATAAACAAAGTTACCTTCATTGTTACCCGTAGCAAATACAGAATAACTTGTGTCCTGCTTTTCTTTACCAGTATCTATTTCAATTTTGAAATAGGTGTTTTTAAAGTACCTTCTGTATTTAAAAAGAGAAGTTATTAAAAAATACACAAATGCAAAAAAGCATCCAAAGCCAGTAAACCTCTCAAAAAAAAAAAAAAGGCATCTAAAGGAAATGAGCCATATCAAGTGGTGGTATAGAGCCCTCCAAACAGAGGTTTATAATTGAAGTATTGACACAACTTTAACTATAGCAACAGAACAGCACCAATATGAGGAGCAACCTGTATTGGCTAACCAAAAGTATTAACAAAGAAACTTCATCCTGTCCTCCTCCTTGTATTTTTATTGTACTTGTAGCGTTTTTAAACTAAGTATGTACTGAAATAACTGCCTTTTTTCCTTTTGTTCTTCACTTTGTTGATGCTGTATTTCACTTGGGAAAAATAGGGAATATTAAATTACTTTAAACTCAGGTTTTGAGTAAGACATGGTTGCTTGCTAGGATACTTAGATAGTAAGCCAGCATGTTGTATACAATTATCATGAGTTTGCTTGTTACATTAAAAAAAAACTCTAGTCAAAAAACACCTCCTTTCTTTGACATATTTTGTCCAGAGTAATAAATCATACAGTGTTGCTGCAATAAACTCCCTAAAAGGCTGATTTCTACTGGTTTCTAGCTATACAGACTTAAGTGTTGCTATCAGCCATTACATAAGTACTGGGAGATTTCTTTGCATTGGTTGTGTGCTTCAGTGAGTAACAGATACTTCAACTTCGGAGCCCTGAAAGGAAGCAGAACAGGTAGTACTGAGGCTGTGTCTCTGACCTAGAATTAGCAGTACAGCAAACTGATCTGGCACTGTACTGCTGGAATAAACATAGGTTCTTCCTGCAAGATGGCATTTGGTATTTGAGCCCAGTTTTCACTAGTAAAGCAAACTTAACTAGAAGTTTTACCCTTCCTGAGAAACGATATATAATCATAAAGTTCTGCCAACGCAATAATGTTAGAGGATCATAGATTTTCTCACACAACTCTTTCCTAGTAGTTAACTTAGATTTTTGTCAGTAAAAATTGATAATCTAAACAATATGGCCTCCCACAGAAGGGGGGGGTACCACTCCAAATTAAGGCATCCTAAATCTAACCAAATAGTGTTGGAAATCTCTTCAGGATGTTGCTCTGTTGACATCTCACTTCATCTGTTTGCCTGTAGGTGTTTATAGGTGTACAAAAAGTCCCCTGTAGTCAGTGGGAATGTGATTAATACTGCCAGTCAGATGAGAGAGCAATTCAGCTTTTATATATAATACTGTATCTATGATACTGTATATTCTGTTCAGGGTTATATTAGGAACCCTTTTTAGTGTAGTCTATTAAATGAGTTGTGTAGGAAATTAAATGTTTTAGTCACATGCTAAATGAAGTGGTTATTAGTTCATTTTACTCAAGGTAAAAATATATTGCTTGCTTTTCAGAGATGAAAAATGGTTACTATATTGTATGTTTGTCTTTTCCAATTGAAATTTTGCTGTGTCTTTCTATTCTTTGGTGTGAAATGCCCTTAGCCGTTTCATTTTTTTTTTTAAATTTCTCTTCAATACATTTCATGTCACCACCAAAATACAATAAAGACATCCCAAAATTCGCAGGTGACCACCCACAATTCATTCCTCACAGATCAGTTTGTTTTTCTCACAAGTTATTTGAAGAGCTCTATAGTCAGTCTTAAATTAAAAAACAAATAAAATTGTGCTTTAGAGTTAAATGCGTCCTTTATCTTGAGCCATCAATGCATGCTGGTTGAAGATGTTTAAATGAGCCTGTCAGTTCCCTTTGTAAAGTCTCTTGAGTTCAGAGCTGCTTTGAAAGTAGAAATACTGTACTCTGTCCATGGACAGCTTTATTTAAGACTGAAGAGTCTGTCTTAAATTTCTTCTGAACAGTCGTACCCCTGGAAGTCGACAAGCCTCCCCAACAGAAGTAGCTGAACGCCTGGGCCCCAATCCCAGCACCACAGAAGGATTAGGTCCACTTCCCAATCCTACAGCCCACAAGCCTCTGGTAGAAGAATTTTCAAATCCAGAAAATCAGAATCTAGATGCCATGGAACAAGTTGGTCTTGATTCTCTGCAGTTTGACTATCCTGGCAATCAGGTACAAATGGACTCTTCAGGAGCTACTGTAGGACTTTTTGACTACAATTCTCAGCAGCAGGTTAGTAATGGACTGTGGCAAATTGATCCTTTAAATTATTGATTATCTTTTTGATAATCAGTCATTTCAACATGCAATGCATCGAATATTATTTTGTCTGTGACTTAGTCAAGGCAAATAACTGTATAATTAATCTAGAAGAATATTGTTGCCTAATTTTCTAGTTTAGTAACTTGTTTTTACTTGGTTTGACGTAATTCTTTTTTGTAAGGAAATCCAAGTATGCTATAGCCCTGACTTTTGAAAACTGAAATGCATTTTCTTTTCTTTTTTTTTTTTTTCCCCCAATAGCTTTTCCAGAGGACTAATGCTCTGACTGTTCAGCAGTTGACAGCAGCCCAGCAGCAGCAATATGCACTGGCTGCAGCTCAGCAGCCACACATAGGTGAGGTTTCTGTACAGTATAGCAAGTGTCCCTGGCAAAAGTGGGTGTGTTGCTTTAATAGAATCCTTTCAATTTACCCAGTCTTGTCGTTCACATAGATACTGATCACTTGGCCTGTTGCAGTGGTTCTCATGAAGACTACTCAGAATGCCTGTGACTGTACTGTCTTTAGTGGAGGTTTTTAGTTGTAAATTTTCCCCTTTGGACAGTTGTATACAAAGAAATAAAACTTTTATTTCCTTCTGTAGCATAGTACTTGCAAGTTGATGGGAGTAAAAGTTTAAAATGCTTGCTGCTATAAGCAGTAATAGAAACACTAGCTTTATGTACTAAAAATCAATATGCAATTCTAAGATTCTATTGCAGTTTAATATTTTTAGTAATCTAGTTAAAAACCATTGTAGAGTAGAATTTTGAAATCATTCTGTTGTGTTGATTAAGTTTTATTTTTTCCTTGTTAGTGGCACTATTTAAACAGCTCTTTCTTCTTGCAGGTACCCTTGTGGTAGAGCTAATTCTTTAGCAGGCATTTTTTCAGTGCCTTTAGTTCAGTGAGTTAGTTAAATACATAAAGTTCTTCATGTGCTGCAGCTCAACAAGGAGCCTTTATTTTAGTGACAACAATATTATCTTCCACTGTGGAGAAGCTGCTGGTGTTTAGGGGAGGGAGGCTGGAATACACATGGAAGCAATTCCTTGTTTGAGGAAGGGAGATAGTCAGGGTTTAGATTTCCACCCTCTCCAGTTCTGGTGGGCTGTTGAGGTGTGTGCACAGATGTCTTTCCTCTGTGAGAAAAAAAGAATTCTCAGGATCAGAAGGGCAGGCAGAAGTAGGAAGTATCTCCAGTGACTTGTGTCCGTGCTCTCCTGCAAATAAGTTTTCCCACCAGCTTGTTTAGGTAGGTTGTGGGGTGTGCTCAGACAGAGATCAGCAGTCTGTGGCTGGGATTGAAAAGTGGCAGCTCTTTACTGTTACGTAGCTGACAAATACAGACTGAGAACTGGAAGCATGGCAGATTGAAATGTTTGTGTGAGTCCACAGGTCCTGTCTTTGACTTCTAAACTTTAGAGAAGCCTCTACTCTGTATGTAGTGCTGACTGAGTAGTCAGCTGAAATTTTGCTCTTTAAAATGCAGCCTTTTCTCATGTGCATATTAATAGAAATTAATCAAGGAATATTTGGAAAGAAGGACATAGTTTGATGTGCCTTGTTTGCTGCAACAGTTGCTGACTCAGTGTTGGATAAAGTATATGAACCCGACTGACAGGAGAAACTCTGGATAGCGATGCTTTGCTTGCCAGTTTCTGCAGTTGTCTCCTTCCATTACAATTTCTATATCAAATTACGATTCTTGGGAAGTAAGATTAGCATCTCATAACTGGCTGTTTAAAAGCTTGGTATCTGACTTAAACTATCTGGTTGAATTTTTTCTTAATTGTCAGTGAACAGAGATTTTTTTGTCTCTAGCAGGTGGTTCATTTCATCTGACTGATTCACTTCAGACACTAGATGACTTGTCTACTACAGATTTCCTTGCAAGACTAGTTTAACTTTCAGATAGTAAAAGTTGGGCAAGCTAAATTTCACTTTAAATAATGCCTTCTATGTAAGGATGGATAGACACATATGAGATAAATCTCCTTGGAGTCTGTAGATCCAACAAAACAAAGCTGTTAGGCCTTGGGATTAGTAAGAAAGGACTGATGAGAAGACATAGAAATGTTGATTTCTGTAATTATGTACCTGCTCTTAAGAGCTTCCAAAGTACGAGCAGTTCTGATTTTAACAGATAGGCTGTGTGATTTGGGTGGTGTGAATATGATGGTGCTTGCTAAGAATGTTGGCTGTAATGAAACTGTGTTTGTTACTGCAGCAGGCGTATTCTCCGCAGGCTTGGCCCCAGCTGCTTTTGTGCCAAACCCATATATTATCAGCGCTGCTCCTCCAGGGACTGACCCATACACTGCAGCTGGATTAGCTGCAGCAGCTACCCTAGCAGGTAACTGAACACTGGAAAGTGTCTGTCTTGGTAATTCAACCCAACAAAAGGAGAAAAAAAGTTACATCTGTCCTGTTCATTCTCGGGAAATGTAGGAAGGAGAGACTTGTAGGAAAATTAATACTGCCATTTTGAAAATTTTTACTAAAATAGAAAGGATTTTAGTTTGTTGTATATGGATTCCAAGTTTCTCTTGCCGCTGGACTTTCATATACAAAAATTAGGGCTTTTTTTCTGTTCTAAAAGTGTTTATCCTTAATATGGTGCATTTGACATTGACA
Source organism: Polioptila caerulea (assembly GCA_013397295.1). NCBI lineage: Eukaryota > Metazoa > Chordata > Aves > Passeriformes > Certhiidae > Polioptila > Polioptila caerulea. The sequence goes on along the minus strand of VYXF01005284.1, from coordinate 167,412 downwards.
GTATGTATTATTTTCAAAAGATGAGACAGCTAACCTTTCTTTGTATGTTTTTACTAGTCCATTAATCTTCTAATTCCAGCTTTTCTCATTGCCAGTGGGCATGAGAATAAAGATGGTCTCCAGCATGCTAAAAGGCCCAGACAACAGAGAAACCTAGGAGAATATCTTTTTTAAAAGTTACTAGATATCGCTGTGGAACAACATGAATGAGTATTCAAGTCACACTTAGTGCTCAGACTTGAGCATAACATAAAAAAAAACCCTCCTTTGTTTCCACATGGTGTTTCACAGGGAAGGCAGTAGAAAAAACTAAAAGACCTGTATACATAATGGTTTGTATGTACAATGCCATGGTACAGAGAGTATGCCCTCTTTGAAGAGCATCATGTGTATGCAGAGGAGGCACAGGCAATAGTTGTGTGTATAAGCAAGGGCATCATGCAGAAAGGAGGAATCACAGATGATCAGTCTCAGTACATCACTATCAGGAGGATAAAATTTGTTCATTCTGTGATGTTCTGAAATCATCTTTTCTTCCAACCATGAAAACTGATTTTGAATGTTCTTTGGTATACAGACTCTGAATGCTTTAAGGTTTTTCTTTATCATCTGAGTCTCACAAAGATATTCATTTTTTCATAGAGAAGATATAACTTGGTGTGAATTTTTTAAATTAACCCATTTGTATTCATGTGTCATTTTAGCTAATATGGGAATTCTTTAATACCAATTTCTTTTCTGAAACTGAGAAGATGGATCAGTGAGGGATGCTGCAAACAGTATTTTAAGCAGCTGCACTAGATGGAATAATTATGCTTTCTGGTTTTAGGTCCTGCTGTGGTTCCACCTCAGTATTATGGTGTTCCATGGGGGGTGTATCCAGCCAATTTATTCCAACAGCAAGCTGCAGCAGCAAATACCACAGCAAATCAGCAAGCGGCTTCCCAGGCACAGCAGGGACAGCAACCGGTATGTTCAGCATGAGAAGCAGAGGTGCCTTACCTTAACATTCCAGTGTGTAAGGGTCAGGTGCTAGAAAACTTTGCATAATTCAGATGTTGCATTGTATTGTATACTTAAATGAATGTTAAAAACTCTCTGTTTCCTTACTGGTTGTCACTGTCTCACACCATGGTAAAGTTATTTTACACTCCTGTTTCTTAAGATAATAAACACTAAAATTGGTTCCTTTCTTCAGGTTGCTATGCTGTTATGTGTCTACATAACAGTTCCTGTGCAGTAAATTATTGTAAAGTTTAATCTAGAAAACTGACATAAGGGGAAGAAAAGATGCATTCTGGCAATTTTAGGAAGATACTGTCTTTTCTAAGCTTGGGGAAAAAATGATCTGTGTTTCCATAAACTGGCTGGAAGATTGAATGTTACACATTTTTCTGTCCCTTCAGAAAGTAGGGGGAAAAGTAGGGAAATAAAGGTGTTACCAATAGTTTTGGTTCTTCACAGGAAGGAAGGATTGCCCAGCTTATTTTTGGGTGACATTAATTGTATTGGTGCATCACCCTGTGCTATATGGTGGTTTTGCCTTGGTGAAGCAAAAGTGAGCAATTGTTACAAGAACTTGCTGAAAATTCCATTTATTTAAGTAGTTTTTAAAAAAGATTTAATTTTCTATTGTTAGTCTGGATAATTTTTTAAAGTATTGTATGAGCTTTCAGTATAAATGAATGGCAATTTTGACAAAGGAAAACCTCAAATTTTACAATAACTTTACACTTGAATTACATTGAATGAATGTAAGCATTTCAAAATTTTTACCAGCAATATGGTTAGTTTCAATGCCACTCTTAGAAATGTAATATAAGAAGTCTGAGGTACCATGTAATTCCCAGGGTTCATCACTGTTTTTATATTCAGGTGAATATTTCTTTCTACTGATTGTTTTTATCAGTGACCTGCATTGGTAACTGAATGTATATCGTCTCTGCAGTGTCTTTGTGTTTACTCTATAAAATTAATATACAATTTATACGAGTAACATATACAATTCTTTGTGGGAATATATTGGGAGTTGTATTTCTCCCTTATTTTGGACCTGAAAAAGTTGATTTTAACCAAGAGAAGTAGAGTAGTTGCAAGAATTTAGATTGCTTTTCAATCAGATTCCCGGAGATTCGCTGTCAGAACATAATGAAATACGCCTGCATTACATGGTGATGGAGTGTTATGTGAATGTTTAAAACTGAGTGGATGCATTATTTACAGCACTGTTGGCAGTGGAGTATTAATTATTTAGACAAGTTACTACAAGTGCTGAATACTCAAATTTACATCATTCAATTGCCTGAAAGTAATGTAAACAAATTTGTTTATCAGTGGTCAGGTGTTCAGTTAACAAATAACGTAGGTCATAAAATGTATCACTCTTAGAGATTTTCTTCCTTCCTTTATACTCACTACCACTGCTGGAACATACCTAAGCCCTCCTGTCCAGAGCATGGCAGATATTTTATGGTCACGTTTGTCATCAAAATGGTATATACCTTTTATTCTTTGTATGTGTGCATTCTTGAAACCAGCAAGGTGCAATATTCCCCAAAATGAAAATCAGGGCTGAGAGGCATCAAATTCTTAAGCAACTGTTCTAGACCTTTGTTAGCACATAACAGATTGGCTTCCTTACCCTTTAAGGAAGGGATCTTGTGTTGGCCTTTTCCAGGTCCTGCGAGCTGGAGCAACGCAGCGCCCGCTCACTCCCAACCAGGGGCAGCAAGGGCAGCAGGCAGAGTCACTTGCAGCAGCTGCAGCAGCAAATCCAGCTTTGGCTTTTGGTCAGGGTCTTGCTACAGGCATGCCAGGTATGTATGTTATCAGTGGTTTAAGAGACTCACTAAAAGTAACAATATTGGTGTAACATATTAACAAAGTCTTGTTATGTTTATGATAAGCTGCTCTTCGAATTGAGCTTTATAGTTTTATGTTATTCAGTTGGTTTAAAATACTGGCACAGTATTATTAGAGCACAATAAACTCCTCTAACATTTGTTATAAGGAGGATTTTCTCTGTATTTGCTGTTACAAATGTATGCACAAGGAATATCGTAGGTTTGTGCAAGATAATTTTATATATAATAAAGCAACTACATGCTGTCTTAAAAAGTCATGTGTTTTCTGGTTCTTCTGCAACAGGATGTATTAAGTTTTGCTAGGGTAACTTTTATTTGGGACATAGTAATACCTAAAATTCAGAATCCAAAATTAAGAAATTTAAAATAAAATTGCTGCTTGAGCATATCTGAAGATGACAAAATGCTTGGAAGCAGTCCAAAGGTTGGAGCCTCAGGTTCTTTTAGTGTGCAGGGCTTCTGACTTCCTGAGGAATGGTTCATGTGTTGGGGAGTGGTTACCTTGAAGTTCAACATCATTTCAAAGTGTTGGGTACAATTACCTGAGCAAGAGCGATTTCAGTGTAGTTGGCCATTCTTCAGTGTGAAAGTTAAGGTTTTTACATAGTTAAGTTAGATAACGTTGATGCATTCCTTTGACCTTACAAGTTCTCTCCTTGGTCAACACCACTGTGAAATGCCCTGCAGCCTGGAGCCAGAAGTGTTTGCTGCATGCTCTGGGACTGCACTGTGCACTTGGCCTCCTGTGAGCGCATTGTAGATTCTAGCTGCAGAGCAGACTGGCTGTTGTGTTTTTCTTGTCTGTTTTCTTTTATAACTGCAATTCCTATTTCTTCTCATGCCACAGTTAGCTTCAGCTTTTAGCATCTTTCTCCTAAAAGGAGGAGTCAGCAAAGTGCTGTCCTGGCACCTGCTAAGTGGTACTTCTGTACCTTACCAAAGCAGTAGATAAGGCCTACAAACAATGAGGCATATGAGAGATTTTATAACAATCTTTTCACGAGCCTCAAAGGCTTAGCTATAACGTTTTTGTTGGTTTTTTTTAAGAGAGGGTATGGAGTACGTTTGTTAATAGTTACTTATTAGTTCTTACTTTGGATCTGGATGAGTAGCTGTCTTAACTCAAGACTAGCTCTTAAAACTCATTACACCCCTCACCCCAGGTGGATGATTCAAAGTTATACTGGGTGGTCAAATACGTAACCTCAGTGGTGCAAGAGCCTGTCCTTTGAAGAAGGTACTTGAAGACTTTTTTTCCTCTTCCACAAGCCCCAAAACATTTTTCATGAGGGCAGGAGCCTTTTTATTCATTTTCCATTGTAGTTTTCTGCTTTATCCCATCTGATGCTGCACACCTGGATGTCTAGAGAAGAACTTTATTCTTGTGAAAATATTTCAGACTGTTCTATAATAGGAATTGTCTGCAACTGATTTAAGCCTTACCAACCACACTGTTGCAGGGAATAGAGCTCAAAATACAAAGAAAGACATTTATTTTTTCAGTCATCATCAGATGGGTTCGTAGTGAGTCATAGGGAGTGCTGGTGATTCCTCTTTTTAGGCTAGGAAGAATATAGGATGAGGAAATTAATACATGCCTTTATATGTGGGAATCTTGTTACTGGGTTTGGTGTCTGTATTTGAGAGAGATGCTTGGGCTCCATTTATAGCAAGCAAAGAGAAATAGAAACTTTTACTCTTGATTTGTCCGCCTCTGTTTTAGTTTCCTGATTTAGGATAAAGTGAGTTTGGCTCCAGAGATGCCTTTTTCTATTACCTTACTATAAAATTGAGTCAAGATGACTAAATAATATCTAGATACCAAAATATGATTCTGTGAATCCCAGAGAGCAACCACTGAGCAACATATGTAATGTAGTAAACAAGATTAAGAAGTGTGGAATTCATGTTTCACTGGACTAAGATGCCTTACAAGAAAAGTGAAGGTCCAAATTGAGTTTCAGGCTTTTAAATATTCTTTACAGAGAGAATATTTGTAGTTTGGTTTTACTGTGAGCTAGCAAGTGAGAGTATATTGTTCAGCTTGTCCATGCTGCTGTCCTGAAATTATTTGAGCTGCTTTCTCCTTGTCACAGCCTTCATGTTGGATGAAATTCATGTTATCCCAACTATTTGTTAACTGTTCAGGAAGGTGTATTCCTGTGTCACTTAAGATACCTATCTCATTCTACATGCAGAGAGAAAGTGCCTGAAATCCAGGTTACTCTTCACATAATGTCACTGTTAAGTCTCCTTTCAGAAAATCATAGAATGATAGAATGGTTTAGGTTCAAAGAGGTCTTATAGATGATTCTAACCCTTCACCATGTACAGGGAACTTTACACTAAACCAAGTTTCTCAGAGCCCCATCCACCCTGATCTTGGACACTTTCAGGGATGAGGTGGCAGCAGCCTCTGTGGTTAACCTGTTCCAGTGCCTCACCACCCTCACAGTGAAGAATTTGTTCCCGGTATCCAATGCCAAGCTACACTCGTTCAGTTGGATGCAATTCCTTTTGTTCTATCACTTCATGCTCTTGTCAAAAGTTTCCAGCCTTCCTGTAGACCCTTCTGGGTACTGGAAGGCTGATAAAAAGTAAAACTTAGGCTTCTTTTATAAAACCACTAAACATGAAATGCATTTTGCATTGGAGTTACACAATTCCATTGTGAATTCTTCCTATCCTAATTGAGCAAGTCTTTCAATAACAAAGATTCTTAAAAAACAGAGTGTTTCTGCCTGAATATATGTGCAAGAGAGTGTCAGAGACTATTCCCAATTTCATAGGACAATCAATATACATTCTGCTTATGAGTAAAATCTGTCCTCGTCACAGGCAACTTCTGCACTTTTCTTAATCATCCAAAGTCAGGAGTCTGCTTGAGACTTCAGCTGTCTAAGGAGTCATTGTGCTCAGTGAAGGTCTCCCTTGTGCAGTTACTGTAAAGAGACTGCAGAGCTGCTCAGCTTACCCTAAAATAGATGTCTATAACAGAAGGTCAGCCAAAGCCCACCAGGGGCTCCACTGACTGCACTGACTAGGTCAGATACAGCTTAGTTTTACAGAGCTCACACAGCAAAGCTGTCCTGGTGCATCTGGCTTGCAGGTGGACATACAAAGTGAGTAGTCTGGAAAAAACCGCCCATGTATGGAACATTAAAATTAACAATTTCTATCCATTGGCATAGTATTTTTTTTGTTTTATTACCTAGAGGAATTATAAGTGTGACGTTGCAGTGGGTAGAATGAAATTGAAGTCAAATTTCATTATGGCAGATATACAGTATAGACAGAGTTACAGTGGTTATAGAGAGTATAAATGGGTTTCTGGCTGGATAGTAAGTTCTGAATGTGATTTGTGAGAGGACGTGCAGAGATAAGGCTGAGCATGTCTTTGTTAGAGCAAGCAAAAGGTTATAGGGGTTCAGGCTCTGGAGAAAGAGTTGGGGAGGGGAGAAGATGGCATTTTTAAAGGAGCAGATTGCTGAGTTGGCAGTTAGGAGTGTCACATCTGTTCAATTGTGTAGAGAGAAGTGGCAAACTGGCATACATTTGGATGTCATCACTGAGGGAAGTTGCATTACTGGATGGGTAAGTGCAATACTCAGGATGAGATGAATAAGCCAAGAGAACAGATTTCCTCTCATTCTTTAGGTATATTCAAGGTTTGTGTGATAAGAATCAGAAAGTTTTTTCAGAGTCTGTGGTTTCTGGAGACATTTAGAAATAATTTAAGCGAAACACCATATTGATAAACTAGATTGTTTACTTTCTTGTTCCCTGCTGATACGGAGACAGTAAATGTAGATAGAGCAACTGAACTCTAAAATAAAAAGTGTGATTCAGAACAGATTAGGACTGACTGCATGGGAACACCACAGTGAACTTGAATGTGAAAGCACTGAAGTGAGCTTTGATAATGGTTAATTTTGAGGGGAAATTGCACCACCACAGGGAGAGATGATGATGTGATGGACAATAATAAAAACTGAAACTGGAAGAGAGGGAATTAGAGAGGAGATCTGCCAAGACACCCCATTATCTCTGATAAGAGGAGAGGGCGGGGGAAGTTTCTAGGTTTGTGCTCACCTTTCTGTGATGAGGCACAATTTGTGGAATAGTGGAAAGGAAAGGAGAAGATCTAAGTTTTGCTTTGAGACCTGTTCTTCAGTTATTTAATCTGATCTTAGATGGTCTCTCTGAAATTTTATTTTTTACATCAAAGCAAAAAATTTTTTACCTTTTAGACTGCAGATGCACTTAGCAAGGTTTTAGCAATTTCACAAATAGTCAGTCCTATGTTGCTTTGTAATAGATTTAAGTAGAAAGCTGAGGCCTTTTTTGGTTCAGAATGTATTTCAGAAATTGGAAACAAAGATGAGCCCATCAGTTCTCCTGCATAGCTTGAACCTTCTGTGACAGTATCTGGATGCTGTTGACCTAGCTAATCATTACTTACTTTAAATGAATGGTCTGTGGGTGGATCTCAGGTTCATAATGTCAGGGAAGTATCAAGAGGGCTTGGGCATCTTGTAATGTAAAGAGCAAGGACAAGTTGCTTCTATTTAGCAGCCATATGAGTAAATTATTTTAGAAAATCTAATATTAATGTATTAAACTGCATTAGTATTAATTTCCATTAATTTAATTTATGCAACGTGTAAGTTATCTCCCCTGCCCCCCTCTAAGTATTTTGCATTGGAAAATAGGCTTGTTTACATCATGGGCCTGAAGTCATATAAAAAGCTGTTTATTAGTTTTAGGTGAGCAGAAAGGTGCAAACATAACATCAGTGGGGGTTTTATGTAGTTACACTTAATCAGTTACAGCATTATCCATGGGTTTGTGCATTTGAGGAGAGTAACTGGTAAGCATTAGCCAATTCTGGGTTCTGAAAAAGTGGTTTTATATGATACAGCAGGAACAAACAGCAGAACCAACATGGTATTATCAGTTGAACCTGGTACGAGTATAAGCAGAAATTATGTAGGTACTAGTAATTAAACATTGCTAATGTGTGCAAGAACACATGTTACTATAAGGAGCTTTCCTGCTGTGTCACTAATTTAGTATTTTGTGTTATCTATAGAACTACAGTAAAACAGAAAACAGTTTGTCACCTTTCCCTACCTTGGGAATGCAGCAACCTTTCTTAGTGGTGAAGAGGTAGAGCAGAGTACATTTTTGGAGGTGGAAGAGGCAGTGGCGCCTCTGGCAAAGGTTTTCTGACCAGTTCAAGTGTAAGAAACTGTTTTGGTTGGTTTTAACTAGCCAAATTTTCAGACAATTGATGTGGAAGACAACTGTCTTCTTGTGCTGTTGGTGGGAAAGAGAAGGTAGATGTGCCTGGAATGCAAAGCAAGTAGTGGGCAGTGAGAACAAACAGGTTTAGAATGATAGCAGTGATGATTTTTCATGGCCAGTATAATGCATTCACCTCCAGAACTGTGAATTGAACCTAAAGATCAGGATTTTCATTACTCCTGTCCTGTTCAGTGCTACCTGAGGCTCCTTCGTACCTTCATGTTTTCTTAGTGTGTGAGAATTTGGACCTCTGTATCCAGCTTCTCTGCAGAGCACTGTAACCACCGGGCCAGAAGGCAGATGATGAGTTTCCAGCTCTTTTTTTGGAGTGTATCTAGGCAGAAGAGATTACAGAGATGTTTTAGAAATGGAGGAGGAGAAAATATGACTTGGAAGGCTTAAATCAGAGGTCCAGTTATGTTCAGGTCCATGTGTATTTCAGAGAGAACTCTGCTAGACCTAGTTCTGAACATACAAGGCAACTGATGGGAAAAACTGACTTAAAATAGAATGCAAAATCTTTGTTCTTACATATACAAAAATAGATGTGTGACTTTTGCAATCTTGTCTTTTTTCTTAATAGTGTTAGCATATATTTGAACATGGGAGGAATATTGAAATTCCATTGGATTTCATTTTATTGCTTCATTAGAATCTTCAGCCTAACAGTTAGAAATTGTTACATTTTAAATATCAGCACCCTTTCTTAGATTATTGTCGCTTGTCTTCCAGTTTTTAGGGATTCTTATTTCAATTCATCTACTTCACTATCAAGTGTCAAGAGCTTTAAAATTAATTCTCTTGCTCTTGTTCTTTTTTTACTTGGCTTTCTTTTGTCTCTTCTGCTTTTCCTCATTCATATATTGTATCCTGTATTCCTTCCTACTGCTTGTTTTTCTCCTTTTTCAACTCCTCCTCCTTTTCTTCATCAATTCCAATTTTTAACTGTCAACTGAATTGTTATGCTTGGATTACAGTCTTTTTTATTCCTGTGAAACTGACTGGTCTAAGGTATTCCTGCACACACAGCATTCCTTTCCTAATGTGTTTTTTGCAGATGGACTTTTAAGTGTAGCTAGGTAATGTGTGGAACTGCCAGACATGAATTTAGCTCAGCCCTTTAATAGTGCATGTCTCAATAGCTTCTCCATGTACAAAGGAGTACAGGAGAAATGTATAGTATTTTAAACTGCTGAAGGAAATTGTTTTGATAATGATCCAAATACTGCCAGTTGTGTTGTACCTGTACCTTCTCACTATGGTGTTAGAAATTTCTAACCTTGACAATAAGTTCAACTTCAGTCAACTAATTACAGCAGTTATTTTAGTTTAGTTTTAGTTGTAAAAAATTACTTGAAGCATTTCTAAATCTGATTTTGTCTCAGTGTTTTATGATGTTTACTGCTTTTTCTTTGATGTCCAGTTGATGTTCAAAGATTGTGGCAGAAATGCTGGTTTGTAGTTTGTGGTTGGAGTATTTCAAGGAGAGAGAAAATGCTGACTGTCTGAGACTATCTGTACCACTAATCCTTGGCTCTTGTGTTGTGTAGGCTACCAAGTGCTGACCCCCACTGCCTATTACGATCAGACTGGTGCCTTGGTAGTAGGCCCTGGAGCGAGAACTGGCATTGGTGCACCAGTCAGATTGGTGGCCTCAACTCCTGTTCTAATCAGTTCTGCAGCAGCACAAGCAGGTAAATATTTAATCCTGCACAGAGGTTTCTTTCACTTCTCTACTGAGTCCTAGCAGTAATGTTGGTTAGTATTTGACATCATTGTTTTCTATGCATCTGTGAAGTTTTTTAGTTGTGAAGGATATACTGTGCATGCCTGCTTTATTATTCTGTCTCCTCCTGTTCTCTGAGACTGTTATTTCTCACAGATGGGGTTTTCCATTTTTAATTGGAATTTAGAGTCCTCTTCCTATACATACACAAGCATGTTTCTGCAAATGTTACTTGTCAGATAGGAACATTTTCTCCTTCCTCTCCCCATGCATTATAACATGCACTTCTCATCAATCCCCTAAATGGTGTCCTCTGGGAAGCATCATTTCATTGCTTCGGCCTGGCAGAAGATGGACTGCTCTGGAGCCTTGCTATGCTTTTCTCATGAAACTTATTTTCTCCTGAAAAATGTGGCAAGGAGAAAGCTATGTGAAGCTTTGAAAGCAAAAGAGGAGAATTAGTTATATCAAAAGTCTCTAGTTTCCTTCTTTTTTACCAGTTGTAAGATCTAGTATTACTTTACTGAACCGTTTATTGCATTTGTTAAATTAAAATCCAGAATATTAAACCTGGATTAATTAATTTAATCTGTTCAGAAGTTAATCTATCAGCTTCTTTCTCTATGCAGAACTCGCTTCTGACAGTAGCTGAAGATGTCTTTGAATGACTCTTAGCTGCAACTCTGCTACTGCAACTTTGGATATAAAAAGTTCAGTACACAGTAATGTCTTATATGTTTACACTGAAAATTCCCTCAATTACATTAATAATTCTGCAGCCTTGATTAGCCTAAAAATGTGCTCTCTTCACCTTTTTTCCTTGAGTAATTGTGTAATACTATTAAGTCTCTTAGTCCTTTAATATGTGAATTTCTGCTTGTTTTAAGAGGGCTTCAAGAAAATACAGTTTAGTTCTGAATAATCCATTTTCAGTCAGAAATGTTTACGAGAGTAATTATGATTGAAAACATGTGTTTTACAGCTGCAGCTGCTTCAGCTGGAGGAACAGCAAACAATCTCGCGGGAGCCACGAACGGTCTATTTCGGCCACTTGGTGCCCAGCCACAGCAACAGCAACAGCAAACAAATAGTAGCCTTCAATCCAATTCATTTTATGGCAGTAACTCTTTGACCAATAACTCCCAGAGCAGTTCCCTTTTTTCACATGGTCCTGGCCAACCAGGAAGCACATCTCTTGGCTTTGGAAGTAGCAGCTCTTTAGGAGCAGCTATCGGCTCTGCACTTGGTGGATTTGGCTCATCAGGTAGGTTGTTAATATAGTGAGGACATTCTGTGAGACTTCTGTGCTAAGCAAAAAAAAAAATGTATCTCTATCAGGCATCATATATATACATACATTTATAAAAAGAATGCAAAAATAGGTTAAAATTTGTTTAAAACAACTTATAGGGGAATAAATTTTTTTAAATTCACTTGGGTTCTGTAGACAAGATGCATTTTTGAACAATATCCTGTGTCACAGGTAATCTCCAAAATACTTTTCCATATTGATCACTGCACTCTGCCCTAGAAGTTTCTTACTGTTTTTCAGTAAGCTGCTTTTGTTTTCAAGGAAGTCTTCATTCTGTGGTTAAAGTAACAATTGATGATAGTGAAGATAGACATTTGCTTTAATTATCGTATCAGAAAAATTCCTAATTTTTTTCCAAACAAATTAAACAGCATATGACTTTCTAAATTTGATCTAATATTGAAGTGCTTGTTTCCGTAACATTTTTAAAGGATTTATAAAACAAAAATACTTAATACCCAAGAATAGTCCTTGTTATCTCTAGCAGGTTTAATCTCAGATGTAGTTAAGCCTAAATAGCATTTGGGGCTCTTAATTATTTCAACAGATATTCCTAAATATTACCAACCTGATTGTATTTTTTTAAAAAAGATTAAAATTTGTCACATTTCTGCTCTAAAGCAGAAATTTCATATTCACACAGTTTTTAAATGTGCAGGGTAGGTTTTATATTTCAGATTCAGTTGTAGTAAGGCAAGAGAAACTTTTTTTAAAAGAATATTTCCTTTTGATATTAATCTCTAAGTTTACAGCACTGAATTGCTTTTATATTACTAATATTATTTTAATGAAATCAGGAGAGCATGTTTAATCTTGTGTATCTTGCAGATGGGTAGAAATTGGGAATTGTATGTTCTCTAAGAGTATTTTTTTCAAAATTTAGGAAAATTAGTGCTAAAGAAAGTAATTTTTAAAAATTCTTACAAAATGGCTTAATATATGGGGGAGAAAAAAAAACAGAAGGAAAAGCACATCCTTCAGTGTTAAGACATGGTAGTTGTTATTTGGTAACTAAGTATGACTTGTGACATCAAAGATACTGCATACCAACACAGAGTTTTTCTCAGTGTTGTATTCTATAAAATAATCAGAAAAATTATTTACTTTACCAAAACTAGTGCTAGGAAGTCTAAAAGCAGGTTTTTACACTGATCCTGTCCAGTATTTGATTTAAAGAGGAGACTCAAAACATCCCATGTTCAATTTAAAAAAAAATTAAAATTGAGGCTACTCAGTAGTGTATGAACTACTTAATGTAGTTCTTAATTTTCCTTAATGCTACAGCACATAAATTTTATTTACAAAATTGTGCTGTCCAAGTGTGTATTATGTAATACAACTTGTCCTGAGCTATTTGTAGGGTTTCAATGAATCCTTGGCAGCTGTTTTTCACTCTAGGTACAGTTCATTACAGTGGTAGATAGTGATAATCAATATATATATTTAATATACTGCAACTATTTAAGGTCTCTAGGTAGAATAGATTTAAATCATAAAAGTTTTTATCCTGCACTATCTGAAAAACCTCCATAGAACACAAATTGTAGTTGTGTACCTATTTAAGAAAATCAGCATAGCTTTTTCTGGCACAGGAGATTAAGCCTTTTTCTTGTTGTAAAGATCAGTTCCAGGGCTTTGTCCAAAGCCCTCACCACAGAGAGCACATGCTGAAATCTTGCAGCAGTAGCCAGGGTGATTTAATTAGCATGGTAGTTTGCACAGGGAAGCAGGAACTCTATGCTTTTGCAGTTTGAGAAGTGCTGATGAAAGGTGCTATCTAAACCTGAAATATTTTTATTTTTATCAGAATAAAAGTATATTGAAAGTGCCCTTCTGCAAAGTATAAATTGTACTTGCCCTAATGGCCACTTAAAAAATGCTTCCTGGTTATTTATTTACTTTTTTAGCATTCTGACTTTTATGTATGAATTGAATTACATAGATGAGCACTTAAACAAGTGGTATTCATGCGTATTGAGGCAAATTGAAAACAAGCCTAATTTTTTATGTGCCAAGGTTTCAGCTTGTCAGTAACTCTCGTCAGTGTGTTGAAAAGGTTGAATTTCAGTTAAAATATAGCCATGAAGACTGATAGGTATCAGAACACATTTTGCCCTTATGTTTTCAGTTTTTGCAGGGGGCAAAAATAGCTGCAAAAAAAGCAAAGGTGAGCATGTTCTAGCTTGAATGACTGAACAAAGTAACAACTGAAAGCAGCAAACATACCATATAAATGACTGTATGTACTTACAGTCTGTGTTCTTTTACAATAAAGCTATTCATACTCCATTTTAAAGGTTTAGGCACGTGATGATAAGTTACTGCAGCTTAACAGGTAGCCAAGAATTAGATCAACTATGGCAGCTTTCCAGATGCCACCTTCTGGTTTGTAACAACTGTAAAGGAATTGAATTAGCTTAGTGAGGGGGGAAGAGGAGTAAGTTAATGCAAATTATCTTCTGGGTTTTGTGAGCTTTGCCTATGTGTGTGAAAATGCAGCTCAGCTGGTTTGTGGTAACTTGTTAAGCTGCAGTAATTTAGCTGAGTAAGAAACCCTGAAAGATGGAAAAATAATAATCCATCGTGTACTATTGTCTTAACATTTATATGGTTCATTGAGCCAGAGCCTGGAGAGCTGGTCTCAAAGCTTGAGATTTCTTTCAACTGTTGCCTTAATTTGCTCTTCTGGTTTCTTATTCTCAGTCTCCTTGCCTAGTTAGTCCAGTATCTTTTCCTTCTGGTTTCTCCTCTAGTATGTCTTCCTTCCCAGTTTCCAGGCAACATTTATCTCCTGCTTCCCTCCCCCTCCTAAGTATGTTTCTGTTTCTACATGTACTGTGTGATGTTCCCATCATCCGCTTACTATTCCAGTCTTTTTGCCTCACAGTCACATACACCTTCTACAGCCTAACTTTTCTTCAGATCTGCTTTCTTCTCATCCTCAGTCCCACTGAAAGTGCTTGCCAGTTTTTCTTGCAGTCTTTGTTGGCTCCTTTGTCTTACCTTTCTCTCTTCCTCCTTCTGGTTTCCTTTTTCCTCTTTCCCCCCTCCCTAGTCTACTTCTTGTGTTTGGCTTTTGTCTCCCCTGCACTTGAAATAAAAAACTTCCTTTCTGCATTGCCTCATGGGCCTTTCCAACACAAGGTGGAATCTTGGACAGGAGCTGCAAAGTCTATTTTTGACATGACACACTGAAGTTCAATTGCAGGCACAACCTTAATCAAGCATCTCAGACGTGCTGTGTATAGTCAGGAATTTAAGATTTCAGCTGTGAGTCTGTAGCAGATCTGTGCTGAACTTGCATGAGCTGTGATTTTTGCAAAGGTTTTTAGTTCAGTCTAAGAGTGTAAAAATAAAGGTCTCCTGTTGCTGGCATATTTGGTCTGAGTATATGAAAGCATCAACTTCTCAAAGAGGTTGCTAGATTATTTTGGTAAGGATAAAGCATATTCTTTGCCAGTTTTTCTGAAATGGCAGTGTTTAGACAGAAGTTCTATGAAAAATTTTGTTCAAGCATGTTCCTGCCATGAAAAATATTAGCTAAGTTTTTAAAGTTATGGGAAAACAAATTAATGTCTTAAAAAGAGACAAAAACCTTTATTTTGTGCCATGCTGCCAGCTTTAGTAGGAAGGTATTTGGAAAGGATAAAGGTTATGGAAGTAAAAATTCTGACCTTTCCTTTTTTAAGTTGAAGTAGTCAATAGTAGTACTCAATTTTCCAAAATCAGCTTAAGAAAGATATTTGTTATTAAGGTATCCCTAATCTTGGTTTGGTTCATGAGTATACTAATGTTCAGTGTTTAAAACAGGCACTCTAGTTTAATACTTCACTAGTATGCAGCAGATACTAGATATTAACATTTCTAAAAGCTTTTTATTGTTCTCCTAATTTGTCCTAGACTGCTCATCACTCTGCTGAACAATGCTGTGCAGGATAACCAGTCCTTCACTAATACACTATTATCCAAAGCCTCTAGTCTAATTTGACTTTCAGAAACACTAATAGCAGTAAAATCACATTTTTAATTTCTCACCTAATTTTCCTATCTCTGCTGTACTTCTCATCTTCTTTCTTGGCCTATTCCCTCTTTATAGTATCTTTTCAAGAAAACACTTCTTTGAGAGCCATAATTCTCATAGGGAATTTCAAGTAGTCATTTTTTTTCCTACAGGTGAGGGGTTCACAAACGAGGAAGTTCAGAAACAGCTGAACAGCAATATAAATTATTTTGTGAACCCTTAAACAACAACTAATTTCCTCTAGACTTTTTCCTGAAATGACTGTCACTGTCTGACTAATAATTTATGGTGAAAAAAAATTATCAAATAATTTAGTGGCAATTTTTTTAGAATCATTTATCCTATAAAATGACAGTGTAATCTTATCTTAAAAATTCCGTATTTGTCCGAAAGCCTGAAGCCAGGCGTTTAAAACAGAGTACTGCAATATTACTATGAGAAGTCTAGTGTGAAATGTTGAAAGACATGGACGTTGGTGAAATTACTTGCCAGTGGTATGTTTATAGCCACTAGATTTACTTAAAAGCATGTGTGGTTATCACAGTAATTGTCTTTGTCATAACGATTGCTGTAATAATTGTGATCGCATCTGTTGTTGCCCAGCTGTAGTTGGGGATAGGTTTTATTCAGTTGACACTGTGTAATTAGGGTCTTTTTATTTCTTCTTCAGTTGGCAGTTCTGCAAGTAGTAGTGCCACAAGGAGAGATTCTCTATCTACTAGCTCTGACTTGTACAAAAGATCTAGTAGCAGCCTAGCACCCATAGGGCAGCCATTTTACAATAGTCTGGGATTTTCCTCCTCTCCAAGTCCAATAGGCATGCCTCTGCCAAGCCAAACGCCAGGACATTCACTTACGCCACCGCCATCACTTTCATCACATGGATCCTCATCCAGTTTGCATTTAGGTAAAAAAAACAAAAACAAAAAACCAAAAAAACACTTTTTGTTTGTATGTGTGTATGTATTTCTATGTGTAAAATATATGTTGCATAAGAGATGTCACGTTACCTTTGCTGTTAAACAGTTTTGTAATGAAGAGGGGCCATTCCTGAAAGGTGAAGAGCATGTTCAGATGCTCATTGATTTGACAGTGGAGGGCACTCAGCTTTTGCCAGTATCGGGCCAATAACTGATTTTTCTTCCCTTGCAGAAGCCCAGTAGAGAGCCCAGTAAGAATTATTGGTCCTTTTTCTATTGTGTTCCCACAGTATGACAAGCAAAGGTGCATTATTTTTGTTTCTCCTCCACTGTGTTACCACTTAAAGGATATTTTAGATTATGTGTTTAGCATTTAAGTGCCTTTCATTAATGCCCCTTGCAATGATAAAGTAGAAAAGTGAGCATTGCTCTCTCTCAGTGTAAAATTTATTGAAAGGTGATTTTTGAATCAGTCAACCTCATGGCCCAGATACTTTTCCAGGAAGACAATAGTTCATCACCAGGCTGATGGAGGGAGACCAAAAAAAACATTTGTCAAAGAAGTAGCAAAGGTTTTTTTTTTTGTTTTTTTTTTTTTTTTTTGCTAGTAAGATGACATGGGAGCTCAGCCTTTCTTTTAAAAAAATTAAAAATAAAATAAAATATCTAAAGAAAGCCCACCAGAGTATACAGTATATTTAGAAGATAATGCCTCTAACTTGAGGTTACCTAATACAGTTTTTCTTTTCTGCTGCCAATATTTGCAGTCATTTGATTTGGATGCTAAAATCATACAGTGAAACTGGATGTAATTCGAAATTGAGTTGCCTGTTGCTCCAGTAACTGTCCAATGCATGGTTCCATGCTTGCAATAGGCAGCATAATCCACTACTTCTTAGTGCAAATAAAACAGGAAAAAAAAATTTAAATGCCTACCAGAATACACCTTAAGTGAGAAATGTGAGTGATTTGTATAACAAGGTTAAATAATTAAAATATATTACATTTGCAGTACAGTATCCCCTTCAAGGTTAAGTGCTGAATACCCGAAATAAAACTGGGCAAGGGGATGTTTCAGCACGTTTTATTTTTTTTTACTTACCTTTTTTCCTTTTTCAGGTCTACAAAGTGCACCTTTGGGCTGAGACCAAGCATGGAAAGTTTCAGCCCAAATGGAGGCTTTTGAGAAAGTTCTGAACATCTGACAATGGGGTTATCATGGAAATCTTTTTCTTTCTTTCTTTTCAAAGTACTCTCACCATAGTTTTCATATTGCTGAAAACTATACTTAAACCAAATTTTGGAAGGCATTATCTAAAATTTAAAACATTCAAAGTTTTGTTTGTTTCACATTTGATAATTGTTAAAAGACTTATTTTTTTCAGTTCTGAGAAAATAGGCTGTGATCAGTATAGAGGATTGCCTCTATGAGCAGAAATTGTTAAATACTGACTTTGACCCATTTTGAACTGTTTGGCAGTGTGAACTAAGCCTAATAGCTTGTTAAAATCATGTACTAGGTCAGTGTGTAACTGCCACAATATACAGTTGTACTCTGAAAATTGACACAACTTGTTGGCTTCCACGTGTCCTCTTCATCCTCCAAGTGAAGTGGACCTTGATTACTGATAAACTTCTTTGCTATATTACAAAATCAGCCTGAAATTTGGAAATGGAGGTCTTTTGGATATTTACTTTCACAAAAAATGCAGAAAAATGCAGTAACTTTTTTAGCCTCTCTGCCCTGTGCCGTATTTTTGCACAGTTGCATTCAAAGTGCACCATCTCAGAGTTTAAGACTATTTCTGCAGTTAATTGTCTGTCTTGTTGTATTTATTCTGGTGTGTTCATCAACCAGTCTTGGAAGCATGTTTTGTTCTCACATGTAAAAAAATTATAAAATCAAAGCTTTCTCACCAAGTGAGAAGTTACACCTGAAATCAAACAGGGAGTGTATTTTAAGGGTATGGTTACCTTGTAGTCACTTTTCAGAGTAGAACAACATTGTAAGTTCATGTCTGCATGCAGTTTCCATTGGTATTCTGATAATGCCTGTCAAATGCAGCTCTCCCTCCACCTTCCAAACTTGTCCTGCCTGCTTGTATCAACAGGTTCAGCTAAGTTTAACTCTTGTTTTAAAATGGGCATCAAACTCGGTTGCTCCGGTTTCAGCCACCAGAATCTAAAGCACAACACTGGGAAAGGGTGCATGGTTTTATAACCCCTTTGTCAGACACTGCTGCAATTTGTAGCTTAAAAGAACAATTTCCCTTTTACAAGATATTTGTGATATTTTACTGTTTTTATCTCTTCTCACCAACCTTTATCCAACATCGTAAAATAGGAATGCGCTAATGACTTTGTGCTAGTGTCAGTTTTCCTGTATTTGAAGGGATTTGTCTGTTGTCTGCAACTGCTTCTTTACTGTAATCAGTTGGAGCAGTAAGGTCATGAATTTGAACTACCCTTTCACTCCCAAGTACAAGGAGAACTGCAAGAGGAAGTGTTTTTCCATTGTCATAAAAAATCCTTTTAGATTGGTAGTGTTTATCCTCTTTGATGGTACATTTCAGCATTTTAAGAGTAGAGTTTTGGTGCAGAGTAGGATTTCTGAAGTCTGGGCTTTTGAAGGTAATTATTTCCTGTGTGTTGCGAGCCAAGCTTGTTAGCAATTGGGACTGATTGCCTTCAGAGATGGTCATTCTGGGTAAGAGTGAAGGCCCCTTGGCAAAGCAGTTTGGGGAGCTTTGCATTGCCTCAGCTATGTCCCCCCTCTGCAGGGCTGCAGTAAACCAGTCATAATAAACACATGCATTGATTCCTAAAATATACATAGATATGTGTAATTCTATTTTCCATATGAAGATGAAACTTTAGGATGAGATAAAGCTACTTTTTAACAGATGAACAAATACTTAATAGAAATTAAGTTTAAAACATATACATGTATGTATGTTACTAGAAAATACTGCTGACAGGCAAATAAGTTACTCTGCAGTAGATGTGTTTTCTGTCTTTATTAGAGATAATTGAAAAAATACTCCGGTAAATACTAACAGACTAATGCTGTCAAAATAAATGTGCCTGGATCTAGTTTTTAATGTTTTTTCATATTCTCCTTAACATTAGGTATGTTAAGGAGTCAATAATTTAACATGCTTTGTGTCCTTGAAACTTAGGCTCTGATTTAGATGATCTATATCCCCTTTATATCTCTCTGCCTTTTCCTCCCTATGGATTAGCCGTGGGGGGGGTAGGTTTCAATTAAACTGCAAAACAACTGAATATTACTCAGTGCTCTGGAGATCTTTATTTTATGAGATCAGAAGTGATAGCTAATTGATTATCTGAAGAATGAACTGCACACTTTATTCCCCAAGAGTTTGGAATTGTGTGGCTATACTGATGTCTAATAAGTATTTTAATTTTTCAGTGCTTTATTCAGTAGATATGTTCCCCAAATAACTTATAAGACATAGGATTTTACTATCCTAGTTTGATGAAGAAAATAGACCAATGTACTCACAATTATGTGTGCATGTAATAAGTACCTTAGACAATATGCCTTTATTTTGAGAGTGTTACTGTTTTTCAAATCTGCAGAGTTGCCACTGAGCCATAATGTTGTTGTAATTAAAGGTTATATGAAAATAAAAGCTAATTTCTAATTAAATTATTCTTTTTATAATAGTGTCCAGTGTTTTACAAGGTTCTACTTTCTGAGTGCCACAAGTTCTTATAGGCACAATGTTCATTCTACATACAGTATTCCTGTATTATTGTCCTGCTTAACGTGATTGTCTGAAACAGTCTCACAGGCTAGACAGGAGCCTCCCAGTTGCAACATAGTTGTCTTACAAGTCTTAAAAAGTGATGGTTCCCAAATTAGACAGAAAAAAGGCTTAATAATACTGAGCAGGAAATGTATATTACACATATTTAGCATACTGTTAAAAGCTACCAAGTTCCTTAAATTTTATTTTAGTTGCTGGATAAATTGTTGCATTTAATTTATAGAGGTGAAGGCTCAGTTAAAAAAAAAAAAAAACAAGCTGAGACAATTCCTGACTCACATGTGCAATTCTATGGCTGTGTATGTTGACTGTGAGCATATGATCTAAACTGCCCTATTAGTTTCTGGCTCAGAATTGAGCATGTGATCAGTGGTGTAATAGAGATGCTGCAGCAGGAAAGTAACCTTTCATTTCCTTTCAGATGGGCTCTGGTGCCCTCTGGTGATATTTAATATTGTTACTGCACAGCACGTTCAGGGAAGCCAGGATTGCATTGATGTATTTACATAGTCCAGATGAGAAATTCCATCATTTCAGCTGCGTAACTTTTGTAGAAGTTCATTCCTAGAGGAGAAATAATGACAGAGTATCGCTCTGCACAGTGCTTCACCTGCAGAATGTTGGGTTTTTTTCCTTTTGTTTGTTAGTGCCATAGTGGTTGTCAATGAAAACTAAAAACTATAGTTACAAAAATTTGATTTTCCTGGATGTAGAGAATTAAGAGACTTTAATTTAAAAGAAAACCTAGTGGTTTTTAAAAGGTATAGTGGGGCATAAAGTATTTATTGATGTTTATCACAGAATTTTGAAGGCTAATTATAAAATAAATACTAATTATTTCTATTTTAGGGCATAATACTATACAGTGCATTAAATGTGATGCTTGATGTGTCTTGCAGAGCACTAACATCTCAGATTCTGGTACTAGAATTTGACCTTTTGAGAAAGATAACTTTACCATTAATACATTACCAGTCCACTGTAACACTGTTGTTGCCTGGCCTTATAAATACTTGGAACCAAAAGAAGGCTTGGCTAGGGCACAGTCAGCTGGGTTTTTTTTCTTTTTATTCTTTTTTTTATTATTATTTTTTAATTAAGTTTGTAATAGAGCACCATTCAAACAGCACATACTGCAATTTGTTTTAAATTCAAATGTAGATATTTACTCTGTTGACTTTGAAGGGGCTTTAATTACAATGTCACTTCCTAGACAGGGAGACAAAATGCTTTCCTTTTTGAATTCATCGTCAATACTCTTAGGGAGTGTTTGTTTTCTTTTTCCTAAGTTTGGTTTTAGTAGTAGAATTGAGGTTTCTATGTGGGAATTGTGTTTCGCTATTTCTGTTTGTATTACAATAAAAGTGTCCCTCTAAAAAAATCATGCAGCAGTTGGGAAGGATGCTCTGGATGCTTTTTATGATAATTGCTGCCTGTTGTAAAGTGGAGGGGAGAGGCCTGTGGGAGGAGTTGAGACACAAGCTGATCAGAGAGCAGGTTGTGAGGAGGAGGGCACAGGGCTGTAGGGTGACAAGAGCTGTAGCTGGAATCACTAGCAAACCGGAGTAGGACCTAGACACAGGAAGGCAATTCAGTTTTTAGGAAGGAAGGAAGGATGAAGTGAGAGTGATGAGTGTTTGTGCAGTGAGGAAAAGACTTCATGTTTCTAAAAGGAGCTTCAGGTTGATATATCTGTGGTTGATGATTAAGTAGAGCATTTCTAGTTACCGGGTTTGAAATTTGACATATTTATTGCTAAGAAGTACCAGATTGAAAGCTTGGGATACTGAAGCCATCATATAACCTGCAGGACAGGTACAGCTTGACAAGAGGTACCACATGTGCCTCCCCAAAAATACCCTTAACACAGTGTAAACTGGAAAGGTGTCTCAGTAGGGACTGAAGGGTAGTTCAGATTTCATGGTCTATTTTGACACAATTGGCTAACTTCAAGAGTACTAACAAGGGTATAAGCCAGTATGACTCATGAAGTGGAAATCTGCCCACTAAGCTTAAGGCCCACCCAGTTTTAAAGTTTCTGTAAGGCTGAGTGGGTGCTCACTTTACCTGACTTTGATATATTCTTCTAATGACATTTCTGTTCCTGGTGCCCTTCACATAAAATAAAAATGAGGAGGAGATCGGTGTTATTTATTTCAAGATAAAGCTATCTAACTCCTCCAGCCACAATGAGGTAAATGTAAATAACAAGACAACACTCTCGTTTCTTTGGCTCCAGGGTGTATCTGTAGTTTTAGTTCACTTGCTGTTTTGCTGTTGCTGATTTTCCTGACGGCTGTTACTGACAGAGCTGCTTCCTTGTAGGAGGACTGACAAATGGTAGTGGTCGGTATATTTCTGCAGCCCCCGGGGCCGAAGCCAAGTATCGCAGTGCGGCGAGCAGCTCCAGTCTCTTTAGCTCCACCAGCCAGCTCTTCCCTCCCTCGCGCCTCCGCTACAGCAGGTCTGACATTATGCCTTCTGGACGCAGCCGATTGCTGGAAGATTTCAGAAACAATCGCTTCCCTAATCTTCAGCTAAGGGACCTTGTTGGACATATTGTTGAATTTTCCCAAGACCAGCATGGTTCTAGGTAATTATTATAAGAATAGTGAATAATATTTTACTGCTTTGATGTTGTTTTATTAACATCAAACTTCTGAATGAGGTGCTTGTCGTCTTAATTCAAAGCATCTTGACTGGAGCGCACACTCTTAGGCTGACCTTCTCTAAGAAATTTCATTGTAAAAGTAGTATTAATTTAGCTGCCTGTGGAAGTTCTCAGGGTAGAAATAGCCTCATAACTGGACTTGTAAAGTCTAGTATTAAGGTATCAAAAAGGCGTTAATTAAGAAAACAAAATGTGGCATCTGGAGTATAAAGCTATATTTTGTCAGTACAGCATCAGGTACTTAGTTACTGTTACTCTTTTCATCTTCAGTGCTTTTCAAATGAAAGTTTTCAAGTCTTAATTTTACTAAAATGTATCCTTTTATATGCAAAGGCACTACTTTCATTTTAATAAATTTTTTAAATGTTGACTGCTTTCTTTAGAGTGTTAAGGTGTCTCATTGAAACAGTGTTTGAGAGGTTTTCCTGTTGTTGATGCAAAGCATAATGTACCTTTTTTTGCACTTAGATTTATACAGCAAAAGCTGGAGCGAGCTACTCCAGCTGAGCGCCAGATGGTATTTAATGAGATCCTGCAAGCAGCCTATCAGTTGATGACTGATGTATTTGGAAACTATGTAATACAGAAGTTCTTTGAGGTAAGCATAGCACTGAGTGTATGGATAGACATGCAAACAAAGTGCTGTAAATCAGGTTAAATTTAACTGGTCTTTTCTTTAACACCATAGCAGAATTCTACATGACTTCCACAGAACCCAAGTGTGTAACTCTGCATAGGTGTTTTCTGTTCTGTATCCAGTGTTTTTTGCCATAATGGGCACAGTTTCTCCTTACACTGGTGGTGCATGTGTTGGTGAACACTAGTGATTGCACAGGCTGCACATTGAGGCTTCACAAACCTCTGAGCAGAACTTAGAGAGACTTTCAGTAGATGAAAGGGAACATAAATATTTGAAAGATACTTTTTATTGGTTACTGCATCATGGTATAGAATGGGTCTGGAAAACACCCTTGCACTCAAACAGCTGTGTGAACTTCATTCAGTGCTGTGTATGAGGAAACTCTCATAAAATGTATAGAGGCAGAAGAATTTTGCATAAGGGGTATCTATCATAAGATACATCTAATATTACTACAACTGGTATTTAAACCAGATTTGTTTTCTCTTAAAAACTATGTGGGAAAAAAAAAAGGCTTTATCAAAGAATTACAAGATTTGCCTTGCAGAGAGAAAAAGAAAGTAATACCTGTGCCCTGGGAAAAGTTATATGTAGGAAAACTATCTGGTATAGTGTACTTTACATCAAGGGCCTTATCAAAGAGTGGTGGAGAGAAGGTGATGCTGGAGAATGTCTAGTAAGAAATAAGATACTTGCTGTAAACAAGAATGTAATTTTTAGTAATCTATAAAACAATGTGCTCACTTTTTTAACCAATCAAAATATCTTCTGTAAAGTGTCACTGACATGATATATAAGATTTTGATTTTGCTTAAGGGTCATCATTTGCTGTTTTTTCTGTAATGTTAAGTTGGATGAATACACAGTTAATCATTGTTAGTTGAATGTTTTCATTTTAATTCTGCAGAACACTTCTCAAGAAAAAAGTGTGCATGGCCTTATGTGTAATAGTTTACTGTATAGGTAGGCAGGTGAAGTTGTTGGTCAAGCTTTCTTCAGAGCTGACAACAGGTGTGGAGTTTGACAATTCTCAGCAATGCTGCAGGACTATTGCTGTGCCATCAGCTGATTGTCCAGGTGGTCACTTCTGTGTCCTCTCTTAAAAGATCTGAGATCTGTACAAGTACAAAACTGTACAAGTTTTGAGATAGAAATTCTGATTCGGATTCATACATAATAGTGACCTGTGATTATTTTGACAGTATATTTTATTTGAAAAAGTGGTTTATTGCACTTAAGTATTCCTCCAGACAGAGAAATATAAACCATATTGATTTCGTCTGTTGTCTTTCAAGGTCATGCATTTGATAGCAGGAATGTGAACTGGATGTGGAATATTAGAAAATGTTGCATTTAGAAAAGAAAAGCTTCTGGTAAATATCCCCCAAAAAATGAAGTGAAAAATTATTCAAATATTACAGTCATGTACATCTTGAAAATGTTTACTCTGACATGTAAATTCCAGCATGCTGCAATATGTCTTCATTTGTTAACAGTGTATTTATTTCCTTTTAGTTTGGAAGCCTGGATCAAAAGTTAGCCCTAGCAACACGCATCCGTGGTCATGTTCTGCCATTGGCCCTCCAGATGTATGGCTGTCGTGTTATCCAGAAAGCACTCGAGTCAATCTCACCTGACCAGCAGGTAATTGTAAGTTAGAGCAAAGTTTTTTTAATTTTATCTCTTTATTTTTATTGTATCCTCTTTTTACTTGATTAAATTGTTGATTATTCCTTTCATCATGAAATATCCTAGGGGCTAAAACAGTTGCTAAATGAAAGTACTGAGGTACACAGTTAACACCAGTAAATATGAAGGCTGGAGTCAGGATGAAATGAAATTTTTTTCCCATTTAAGGGGCGGGGGGGAATACCATCATAAAGACAAGGATAATCTTTGTTTTTCCAGAATGAAATGGTGAAAGAGCTGGATGGCCACGTTCTGAAATGCGTGAAGGATCAAAATGGAAACCACGTTGTACAAAAATGCATTGAGTGTGTTCAGCCCCAGTCGCTCCAGTTCATCATTGATGCATTCAAAGGACAGGTAGTGCCAGTGGTTCATTTCCTCTTTGCAGGTTGCTTAGATTACACAGAAAAAGATTTGCAGGTCTTTGTCCATCATTTGCATGTACAAGATAGTGTTTGCCACTTTGCACTCAGCTTATTCTAAGTAGACTGAAAAGGGGATGATAACACAGAAAAGCTGTTGGAGAGACAGTTAGCATGCTGTAAAAAGATGAATTTATTGGAGAGGAGGCTCTAGAAAGACATGGTTGGATGCATTATAAATAATAAATATTTATGTAATATAGATACATACTAGGCACTTAGCATGCCCAGGCTTTGTGATTGTGATTTGTGATAACACCATTTCACATTTCCTTTACAACTCTTGGCAGGGCCATTTTTAGTATAACAATAACATATGTGCTCTCTAGTGTATATTTTTCATTAAAAATTACATTTTCCTCTCCTGTTGCTTGTGTTGCACGTGTGTCTTTCAGTGTTTCCCAATGAATGTCAGTCCTTAAGGGACTGCAGTGATGAAATTCACTAATCTGTTTCCTACACACGGACTCTAGTGTGGAGTGAAGGCAGCATCGTATTTGTTTACTTCAGATTGGGCTTTTTGTTTTGTTTCCAAAAAGCATTATTACTGTAAGATTGATGCTGTGCTGCAGGCTAGTGAGTGTGCTGCAGCTAAATAACATTTTAATCCTCTGAGACAAGCATATACTTTTATAGTCTTGAGAAGAATTGTAAAAATCTTACTCACTTGGCTATATAACTAAATTTTACTTTAATGGATGGCCAAATGTATTTCCTAATAAAATCTACAATATCTTTCTCATTTTACAGAACAGCAATACCTGAATTATTGTTATACATAGTACTAAATTGCATACTAAGGTTTCTAGGGTTTGGTCTTTTTACACCAAAAAGTGTGTATGAGGTACATGAGATGCATTTTTAAACTGTAAATAGAGCCCCTTGACTAAAGTGTGAGTTTGTTTATTTACTGAACATCCATCCTAAGCACTAAGTAATTATATCTAGAAAATAGTAGCTAACATGAAATAGCAAATGAAAAATTACACACTTATGTGATATTACTTACAATTTTCTCCTGCCTGCATCATTTGAGTTGATGCCTAATCATACATGATTTGGTGTTCAGTCCTGACCAACACTGAAATTTTTTTTAATTAATCCCCAAACCACAAATGTAGCTTCAGGAGAAGTAAGCAGAAGGAATAAGCAAGATTTGGCTGTATGTTTTGAGTAGTTATTTACAGACTTTGTAACTGGGAGCCTGTTGTATATGCTGGAACATGAAATTGGTGAAAATCAGCCACCGTTATTGAATTCCTTTTTATAAGTGTTAAAGTCTTAAAATTTGAAAATAAAGTAAAAAGGAAAGCTTTGAAGTTGAACAGCACTTAACTAAGGGTCATACTTCCAAGCTTTCCTTTGCAGCTATGTAGGCTAGAAACATTGTAATCAACTCTTGGGTTCTTAGTTGTATGTTTTCTGGAGTCCTTGTCACACAAAAACCTGGTTTTCCATTTTTCCTGACTTTTGCTGGAAATAGAATCCTGGTCTTAGCAGGCAAAACTTTTTTCAATACTAAGTTGGTATGTTCAGTTCCATTTTGAATGCAGCAGTATTGCAATAGATGTGAGCTTCGGTTGGTTTAACTTCAGTTTGCAATTCTGTTTTCAAGGTATTTGTACTTTCAACTCATCCATATGGTTGTAGAGTAATTCAG
Source organism: Polioptila caerulea (assembly GCA_013397295.1). NCBI lineage: Eukaryota > Metazoa > Chordata > Aves > Passeriformes > Certhiidae > Polioptila > Polioptila caerulea. The sequence goes on along the minus strand of VYXF01005284.1, from coordinate 140,386 downwards.
CGTATTCTGGAGCACTGCACTGCTGAACAGACTTTGCCAATCTTAGAAGAACTGCATCAACACACAGAACAGCTAGTGCAGGTCAGTGCATGTACACTCATTTTTAATGCACTTTAGAGGTTTTTGTTGTTATCATAATTTACTCCTGTATCCTAGTTTAAATGCATTTGCCTCTTTTTATTTTTGTAGACATTGATTTTTTTCTTCCATAGTTTTAATTAAAATGAATTTGGAAGTTGGGAGGCAAAGAAGATATAAAAAGTGTTTTTCTTACACTTTTTACTGTAGCTTGGTGTGCAGGGGAATATTACAGCTGTTAAAAAAGTATGATCTTAAATTTGAGGACTTCTTTCTTTAAGAGGATAAGATACTCTAGTGGAACACTGGTTTTACAGATTATTTATATTTTTCATGTAAAATTTATGGTCCATTAAGAAATTCTTGATGAAGTATTTCTTGCATCACTTTGCTTCTGTAGTGTTGACGTTATTGTATTTTTCTTCCATCCATGCAAATAGTCATTTCATACTTTATGCTCGTGTACAAAAGCTGTCTGTATTTATTGCTTGGTATGAACTCAAAAGAAAATTGAAGTAATCTTATTTTCAGGATCAATATGGAAATTATGTTATTCAACATGTACTGGAGCATGGTCGTCCTGAAGACAAGAGCAAAATCGTTTCAGAAATAAGAGGAAAAGTTCTAGCTCTGAGTCAGCACAAATTTGCCAGGTATTGCAAAACTTTCATGTATTAAAGATTCATTAATCTTGCAAAGTTGTAATATAGGATTTATTTCTTGTGTTACAAAAGGGCTATGATAATTTTTTTTATTGTTTATCTTGCCTCCTGAAATTCCATATTTTTATAGAAATGAATGATAATGATATTTTTATACTAGGTTTGGGCAAGGGAAGAGGCAAATGTTCTGTAGCAAAACAAAAGAGGTTCTGTGGGTTTATGGGTTGGCTTTTGTTCACTTTGTGCAAGTGTAGGGAACAGGTTCCAAGTTTTCATGTAAGGATGCCCAGAGCCAGGTGAGAAGCTCTGCTGGAACTTAAGTGATGTGCTGATGATGATAAGCTGGGACTTGGCTGACTCAGTCCAGCCTAGCCATTTGCAAGTATAACAAGGCTTTAAAAAGTGGTAGTTCAGTCTTACAAAGATTTTGTGCCTTAGAAAGTCTGAAAGGCTGCTGTAGGAGGCCTGAACTATTCTGAAATTAGAACCTAAAACTCCTCCTTTCATGCTTTTTGCTGAAATATGGATTATGTGCCTTTTGCAAAGGAAAAATACATCTCCAGATTCATTCTAGGTGATTTAGTGAGAGTGACCTTGTCATCAAAATTAAGTAGAAATGCACTGACATTATGGGGGCATTTGTTTCAAAAGTTGCTAGCAAACAAGTTTATTTGAATTTTATTTTTCTTTGCCTGAATTGAACTTTTCATAGCCCTCTAACTTGCCTAATTTCTAAAGCACAAATTTAGGAGCAAGATAATTTTGCTATGTTACAAGCTTTGATGGCATTTCCAGCTTCTGAGATAAACTGGAAGGTCAGAGACTTGGTCTACAAAAGAATATTTGATGGAATCTCTGATGTAGGCATGCTCCTGAAAAGTGCATTTATTCAAAATGCAAGAATCTTCATATCTGGCTTTCTCTGTTGTGTCTTCAAAGGGCCCACAACCAAAATTGATGTGCTAGAATACATCTGCAGCCTGAAATCCAGTATACCTATGTAGGTTCAGTGGAAAAGCCTCTCCTACAAAATAATCAGAAAATAACCTTTTCACATGGATGAAATAATAGGGGTATATAATCCTGTCACTTCCTCAGTCATGAGACTGGAGATTTGGATACGAGAAATTGATGTGTTTGCAATACGCTTTTTACTGGTTTTTAAGAACGCTGAAGAACTGATAAACTTCCAGATAAATGGATAATTGTTACCTGAAAGAATGTTACACCCCCAGTCCCATCATGGACTTGCCTTATTTTTCAGCAACGTGGTAGAAAAGTGCGTGACTCACGCGTCGCGCGCGGAGCGAGCCCTGCTGATCGACGAGGTGTGCTGCCAGAACGACGGCCCTCACAGTGCCTTATACACCATGATGAAGGACCAGTACGCCAACTACGTCGTGCAGAAGATGATCGACATGGCCGAGCCCGCCCAGAGGAAGATCATCATGCACAAGGTATGTGTGTGCATGCCTGCAGTGATTCACAACTGTGTCTGGGAGAGCCTTTCTGCCAGGGCACCTCTCCCTGCTGATGTAAAATGCGGAGCTTCTGGGATCTAGAACTTGATGTATAACCATGACATTCAGCAGAGCTTGGTAAAGCAGAGAACATTGAGGTCGCTGAGCACTGAGCTAAAAATGGAAAGTTGCAATAGTGGGATTTCATCTCCTGTCTTTGTTCCAGCTTTTATCTGAAAATACTTTTAACAGGGAAATGTAGTATCTGTCATCACTATAAATGTAACAGAAGAAATACAGGTTTCTCTTTTTATTTCCTGGTTGTGGGTATAAATCCACTCTGCAGCTCCCGCAAAAGAGATTCCCACACTTCCTAGCATACAGGCACATTTCTACTTAAGAATATCCAGACATAGAGAAATGTGCTGTTGCCATAATGGCCCGACGCTTTTTAACACTGGGCCCAGGATATTCCTGCAGGAGCTCTGCTTCCCCTGGTCACCAACAGGGCTCTCCCACAAAGCACTGCCTCCCTTTCCCTGCACAGAACATCAGTTATTTGATGAGTCAAAATCTCCAGTTTTACATCTTTCCAGAAACTTCCAGCACTTTGAAATACAGGCTTCTTGCCTCTTTTTTGCATATTTTTTTTCAAAACGTAGTCACCTCTACTTAAAAGTATGGATGTTAAAAAAAAAAACCAAACCAAACTTGTTTCTTATTACAGATTCGACCCCACATCACGACTCTGCGTAAATACACCTATGGCAAACACATTCTGGCCAAGCTGGAAAAGTATTACCTGAAGAACAGTGCTGATCTGGGGCCAATTGGTGGACCACCAAATGGGATGCTGTAAAAGACAAAGAGAAATGGAAGAAAAATTAAATTGTGAATTATCAAAAACTACAACTTAACTCTAAATGTTCTGATTTTTTTAAATCTATTTATTGACTTTGTTCATCCATTTGTAAAATTTTTATTCTTGTGTATATTTTTGGGGAGTGAATTGTTAAAAAAAAAAAGAAAAAATATCTCCAGCCCTGATCCGGAGACCTATCAGATTGGATGGCTGGCAAAGCACAGAATGCCTGTATATGATGTAATTGTATCAAAATAGCTGTCACATATTTTGTAAATTTTTACCTTGTAAAGTCACTGAAATAGTTTTTAAAGGGAAAAAGTACAGTATTCTTTTAATACACTGGCTTGCAATCTGGTAGGTCTACCCAGCATCATAGCACAACAGGTTTATAGAGTTGTATATAGAATTAATCCTTATTTTTCCCTTTTGTGTGAAGTCTTTTATACCAGATTAAAATTGATCAGCAGCATAAACATTATTTAACATGTTGAAAAGTTAAGTTGTATTTTGGTGGTTCACAACATCCTATACAAATAACAAACAGGGCACAGCAAATTAAAGTAGGGAAGAACAAAATGATGGAAACTCTAAAGACTAGTTTTTGGCACTTGCTGTGGATACAGGTTTTTTTAAATCATGCCCTAAGGTTTTCTCTAGCAATGTATTAAAAATAAAGTGCTGTATATACTTATATATTTAATTGTTGTACAAGGTAGAGGGATTAAAATGATGGTGGTACTTCCATTCAGCAAAGTACTCTGTTGGAAAAGGAGTGAACCCTGTATTAACTTTACAGTCAGTTTTACAAGGCAGGAAGAGTAGAGATATGTATTTTTTTATTTTGCATATAGAATTGTAAGGATTTGAAAGTGTTGAGCATTTATTTTGCTTTCTCACTGTAGATGCGAAAAATAGGTAATGATAAAGAGAAGGGGCCACTGAAAAGTAAACTTGATAGCTCAACATTTAAGCATGATTGATTAAGTATTCAGATAGCTTTTTGCTTCCTATAAATATATGCATTGTATACGTGTAGTTAATAGGTGTAAGTTTACAGTTTGAAAACAAATCTCTTGTTTCGATGTTTATTACAAAGCCTTGCTAATTTAGTAGTGATGCTTATCTTGGTTGTACAGATGTACATTTGTAAACCTTCATGCTGTAAATGTAATTTGTTTTACTCCTTTTTGGGACAAAAATTTGCATTTTAGTGTATATTCATATCCCCATTCCCTTCTTTCCCCCTGGCATATAGTGTTGTATAATGTAAATTTATTTCAGCAAATCAAGAGTGATTTTTTTAAAATTCTATCTTTATATGGTTTCAAAAATATGAACCGGCTTTCTTTTTATCTATTGTGAGAAACATTATGTTTTGTTTATAACATAGCTGTTGAATCTGTTCATATGGACACTTTGGGAAATCAATCTGTTCAAATTTTAAATCAGGATAAATAAGCATAGTAAGAAGTGGACTGAAATATTTGGTTATCACAAAAACCAATGCTTCTTCCATCTTAATAAATGTGGCATGAATTTTTTGTACAGAAGAGTACTGTATTTTTGAATAGCCTTCTCGCAGCGTAAAGCAAATATGTATGATACTGTCGATTTTTTTCTCTGGACATATGACATTGTAACAGTAACATAAAGATGATGTACATATACAAGCGGCCTTATGTACATTTCCCAATGATCTTTTTAAGGCAGAATTGTGACCATATGTGTATAATTAAAATCCTTTTTAATCCTTTGCCTATGGAAATATTTTGGAAAAAGCTTACTTTGTATATTCAGTTTCTGAAAGATAAAGAAAGTGCTTTGTATGTTGTTGAAGTAAGTATTTTGTGTAAAATGTTCATTTGGATGGCTTAACTTAAAGTTTTGATCAACGTGGTAGTTTGGAAACAACGTCTTGAGCATTGATCAAATAAAAGGCTGTTTTGGTAGGGGTGTGATCATGAGAAAGAAAATAGTAGTGGTATAAACTTGTACGAGGAATTCTGTCATGTTACTGTTGATACCAGGGTTACATAACTGTTACTAAAGCAGACATCTGAGGCGCTGCGTTTCCAATGGTAGTGATAACTCCTTAATAGGCAAATGGGAAAGTTTCTTCTGGCCTACTTCCAGTGCCTGCATGAAGTGAAGTAGTAGGCCTCGTTATTTTGAGTAAGCACAATTCTAATTGCCAAGTAGTTTTTGCATGGCAGTTCACAAAATTCCTCCCCAGAGGTACCAGCCCTGTCATTGGAGCCAGAGCTTTCCCGTAGTCACCCAAAGGATGACTCCTGAGCCACTTCCTTGGACACATCAATTCTCCTCAGTGACTATCTTTACCCTGTGTACCTGTGCCGTGTGTTATAATCCACAGAGCCGACATTCCTTCAACACCTAAGACAGTACGTCAGGCTTTCAGGGATGTCCAGGCAGAAACTGATAATGTCCCTGTACTTTGTCCCTGCAGCACTCATGCCATGGTTGAATTTAAACAGTCCTGTAACTGTCATCCTTGGTGCTTTAAATATCTTGAGTATAATCTTCCACTTGCTCTCCCGAGATCATTTGTGCACAAATTCTATCCAGGAACATGAAAATTTTCTGGATTTCCTTTCAACTATTTTAGGGTTTGGGTAGAACCACTAGACTTTTTGCTCAAGTATTGCTTTTTGATATAGATTGTTTACGGACCAGTTTGATTAGGTTTGACTCCAGGTGGCTCGTATTGAATAATGTAATGTTCACGTGTATATACTGTAAAAATCAAAATGAAAATGTGTGAATAACACTGTGTGAAATATATCTGGTCTTGCGTTTTTCCTGTAGGAAACCAGCCATATTCTCAGTTATGTGACTTACCTGTGTCTGTGGAGCTCAGCTTTGGGAAGGTACTCACTTGTTCTGATGGGAATTGGGCAATTATTGAAGAACCCTGGATTGGATCATTGAGTTTTCAGAGGGCACTTTTGAGCAGCTGAACTTTCCTGTTTCATACGCTGCCTTTACTGACAACTAGTTATGGCTACAGCCTGGTGACAGTTTCTTCATACATCCCTGGATCCAGGATGAGTTCTGGAGCATTTGAGAGGGTTAGGTTTCAAACAAGAGAAGAAATTGTTAGCACTCTGTGGCACCCCTGGATCCATGCTCATTTGTGACTGCCCAGGAGGTTTTTCAAAAGACCATTTTTAGCTGAAGGTGTGGAGTGAAGTGAGCTGACAGCACAGGAAATGAGCCTGGTGGGAAGTAACTCACCTAAGGGGCCCCTGTGGATAGAACAGTCATAATGCCCATCCCTCCATCCCTGACTTTTCCATCAGAGCATGGAGAAAATTGAGGTTTGGGGGTCATAATGCTTAGATGTTCTAAAGTGCTGATGCAAATTCAGAAGCCAGTTTAGTCACTGTTCTCCCTAAGGAACATGCATTTGAAGAGATGCTTATGGCTCGGCTCAGCACAGCAGTGGGGTTGGGCTCCACAAGAATGTTTGATGCTCAGCATTCCAGTAACTCGGAAAGTGGGTTAACAGTGGGGTGACTACAACTCCCACCGTGTACTGTGGGGAATTAAGGCTTGAGAGAATGCAAAAAAGCATGTTATTAGCTAGCAACTGGTCATTGAAACTGCAGATTGCATGTAAGTCATGCACCTGGGGGAAAGGCTCAGGGCAAACTACAGAGCAGCACTTTGCCTCTGCAGTCAGGGCGGCTGCAGCGCTCCAGTGTGGAATTCTGCACGGAGCAGGGCCTGAGCATCGCGTGTCCTGAGAGCAGCAGATCCTGCCCTCGTGGTGACACAGTTCTCTGCTGCCGCTCGAGGAAGGAAAGGAGAGCACTGCGCGCTGTCTGATCTGAGCTGTCACAGCCCAGGGCAGGGCAGGAGTGGCTGTTGGTTTGTTAATGCAGCGGTTCACATTGTAGCGAGCTGCCGGTACCACCTGAAGTCTCCTTAGTCTGTGGGCAGCACTGATGTGATGAGCTACAGGCAGTGCTCTACTCAGCCCAAACAGCTTCACATACACAGGCACTGTGTGTGCCCAAAGGATGCTAATTCAAGCACCTCTTGGCTTGGGAGTGAGGAAGCTTCGTTCCTGTCAGGGATATATCCCTCTCGGGGCTCTGCTTGGTTCCTGATGTTGGGCTAGGGAGGCGTGGGAGAACTTGGCAAGTGTAAGTCCTGCTACCCAGGAAGAGACCAGCTGAGAGATGCTGCAGAGTCAGCCTGGGGTGTCTGCTCTCCTGTGCAGCAGAGCAGCCCAGGCCTCCCCAACTCCATCAACAGAAGGGGTTAAAAACCAACACTGTTGTCACAGAAGGAGTCACACATGGAAAGGATGGAAGGATGTCCATCCATCCAGTGTTCATAGCACTCCAGAGCCAATACAGGACTCAGGCTTTCCTGAGCTGGTGCAGGAAAGGAGGTAACTGCTTTAGCCAGGAGAATGAACCAGATCCCAACATCACACGTTAGGTGTCAGAACACAGAGGCTGTGGGGTGGGGAGCGACCCCCCCGGATCGAGGCAGGGAGGGGTAGGGAAGGCCAAGCTTAGGGATTTAACTGAGCTGCTGGTGCTCCTCAGTGAGGTGGTGCACGAGCGTTCCTCTGTTGGACAGAGCCTGCTCCCTCTGCAGCCTCGCTCTGTGGTTAGGGAACTTGCCCAGCAAACGAGATGCTTGAATTAGTTTCCATTACCAGCCTCAGGGTTTTGAACCCACCTCCCTCACTTCACAGGCATTTTCCTAACCACAAGGAGCTGGGCGGGTTTACTTTCTACTCCTGGATTTGGGCTGGGCTTTTAGCACAGCTGGAACCATTCATTGCATCACAAAGAGCACAAGATGGAGCATGACTCCTAAAGCACGCAGGTGGGAGTTGGTAGATTCTGCACCTGAGATCCTTGTCTCCGCCTCGATTCTCCCAGACTCAATGCAAAATATATCTTGAGAGCAGCATTCCCCCATCATTATCAGACTGGAAAGTTTCCAGAGGCTTTATAAAAAGCAGCTGAAATGCAGGAAGACGTATTCTAAAGACCCTCTTCCTTTCATTAGTAAGAACAAACACTGGAATAAGCATCAGTACTCTGGGCACAGGAGGCCTTCTGTCTTCCTCTTCTGCTTGCACGGTGCCTACCCAACCCTAAACTCCCCAGATCCGCAAACAAGAGCCGGGGCCCATTGCAGGTGACACAGCTGGTGCACAAGACCATCGGTCAGGGAGAAACTCCTCACATAGCTGAGCCCTAATGAGCTTCCTTTGAGCTTCAGACCTGCCTGCAGGGTTCAGATTTCCTGGCAGCCGCACAGAACCACAGCCCTTCCTCAGCCTGGCTGCTGGAGCTTCTCCCAGCCCAGCCTCGGGGAGCGAGGCAGCCCTTCCCCGGCACAGCAGCACTCAGGAGGTGGAGGCTGTGGGGAAGGCTGCCTGCTTGTCTGCTGATCCCAGGACAGGCTCACACACTCCAGTTTCACAAACACTTGCTCCAAGTACTGGCTGCAGATCGTACCCACAGCAGCCCAGCCGTCCCAGCACCTGACTGCCACACAGGAATGTCACTGGTGGCGACTGGGGAGGAACTGGCTGAGCCTGCTGAGGTCCCTGTCCTTACAGGTGATGTTGGCTGCACCTTCTCAGGTTGCAGGGTCACTGCCAGCTCCTGTCAAAGGGCTTTCCTCAGTGCTGGGGAAGCAGAACAGTTGCAGGTGTCAGGTCCCAAGGTAAAGATCCCCAAAGACATACAACTGCTTACTGAGGGCTAATGGAAACTGAGAAGGGAAGAGTTGTGGCAAGGGAACACAGGTGGTGGCAGAAAGCACTAGCCAGCCTGGCCAGCAAAGGAGATTATGATAGCACATTTCACAGCTATATTCTCTTCTCCCAAACACAGGCACCCGATTCCTTGTCTAAACTGCAGGATCAAAAATTAGAGGTTCCCTGGTGGGAATAAAGACCTCTCTTTCTTCCCCTGTAGAATTCTTATCTCCTTTTCTCTAAGAGAGCTGCAATACAACATTAGAAAGTATTTCCATTCCTCTCTGCACAGGATCAATTCAGGAGGAGAGGTTTTGGGAGGCCATCTCTTCATCCAGGCTGGATCTTGGAAAAGGATTCAGCCCCGTTGTCTGGGCTCAGGTTTGGTGGGTCTGCCTAGATGCTGTTCCTTGCTCCACAGCTGTGTGTGAACTGGATCCAGAGGCTGGTACAACAATCACAGCAATCGCTTAATAAGCAAGAATCAGAGGGCTGAAGCTGAGCTGAGGAGCTGAGGATGGGCAAACTCAGTGCAAATCACAGAGTCAATTCCAACCCCTTGCATGGAGGGAGGGGATGAATGGAGTAGAATCCAACCCTATCAGAGGTCCAAGTTATACGTACACTGATCTCTTTCAAATGGACCATTTGGCTCTTAAAAAGCCTTTTTGTATGAAAACTCACCATCTTAAGTACCCCAAAATTCACATGATGTCTCCTGTTTCCTTGAAACATCATGTGTCTCATAAGAACTAAGGGTTGGATTGTTTATCCCAGTGTGGGAGTCATACAAGTTCACATCCTGCTGGGAAAGGGTCTTTCGTGCAGCCCTACCCCATGTGCCACCCCCTCCACATGCAGGGAACCAGAAGTCCAGATGTCTGACCAGAGTGTTCAAGGTGACCCCGCCCACGTTTCTGTGAAGTGCTGCACGGCCCCCATGGCCACTTGGAGAAGGGATACCCCACAAGGGCTGTGCAGCTACACACCCCCAGCGAGGCTGTGGGGGAAACACCGTGCCACTTTAAAACCACTGCTGTTTAAATGTGGACCCTTCCAGGCAGACTCATACACTGGGAACAGATCCTGTTGCATATTTAGGGATCTGGTGCCATTGGAGGGACCCTTGAGCATCCAAGACACCTGAGCAGGGCAGGGAAACATTCCCTGTGAGCTTGCCTCAGCCAAACCTTCTATTCCAGCAGAACATCTTAGATGGCACTGGACACCTTTATATACACAGTGGGTCTCTTCACACAGCGCATACCAGGAAACAGTAGGGCACATTTTATAAATCAGTGGTTAAAAGGAGGAGGAAGGAGAGGGAGGGAGGGAGGGAGGGAAGAGAAGGCAGGACTAGGCCCAAAAGGGTTTGTTGGGGATGGGAGCAAGGACAACTTTATAGTGAAGAATGGAATGGGATGAGAGGTGGCGAAATAAAGCATGTACATCCACACACACACACAAAGCTACTGTAACCACAGTGCAATAAACAACCATAAGGACCTTTTGGATTACAAATAAAGGGAGAAGGGGAGAGGAAGGCAGAAAGAGCACCTTGAAAACCAAATGGTGTTTTTAAAAAGTACATGACGTAGTAATAATAGTAAAAAGATGCTTTATGCATTGCAAAACCTTCATTCCAGGCCTCCCTGTGAAGTATAGCTAATTTCACAGCCACCTCAAAAGAAATCTAGCTTTAAAAAAGTAAACAAAGGAGCATAAAATATGAAGCAATTAAAATGTCTGTGCTCACCCTGCCAAAGTCAGTGCTGTCAGAGTGGAGCAGGCACCAGGCACACATGCCACACTAAGCTTAAACCCATGGTAAACCCACAGCTTTCTCTTCCCCACAGACACGGAGGTCAGCAGTGCAGGAACCCCCCACTGCCCAGCCAGGGTCCAGCCCTTGCTCCCCTCCTTGCCTGCAGCTCCTCACCCATGAATGTGCCCCACTGTGCCCCTGCCCTTCTCCCTCTGGCCCTGTGCCCGCCTCCCACGGGGCAGATTCTCCCAAGGAGGTCGGTCACCCCCAGAAAGGGGCTGGCAGGCAGACCTCGGGCACAGCTTGGTCTCTGCTTCAGCCCTGCCCCTGCAGCACCCCTGTGCACACGAGCACCGATCTACCCGGGGTGGGGGCATCCCGGCTCCCAGGAGCTGGGGAAAGGCTTCTCCTAACGAGTGCAGGGTGAGGGATGAGGCAGGATGGGTGGGATCGGGGGTGAATCAAAGCTCTGGCAGCCGGGGCTGGGAGGCGCTTGCACCGCCGGGAGGGTTCGGCCAGGAGTGACTGCGCTCAGCCTCAATGTCTGCAGGAGGGGGTAAGTGGCCTTGAAATGCTAAATGAAGGATGATAATTGCAGCAGGATGCATCCGTTTGGTTAATCAGGAAGAAAACCTGTATGTTATATCGTATCAATTTCATGGCATAGTCACTGGTAGCAAGAGGAAATGATAAAACCTGTAGCTGGCCCCAGAGCCATCATTCCTCAAAGACCCTCAGCCAGTCTGGGGTCCAGATCACCTCAGCTTGATGAATGCATAAAAAAACCCAGTATTTTTTACAGTGTTCCAAATATCTGTTCTGAGTAGATGTTACTGAAATGCAGCTAAAATCTGTGATGCAGCCTGGCCCTGCTCTCAACTGCTCTGCTGCAGCATCTGCTCCTCCCAAGACCAGCTTTTTTGCATACGTAGGAGTATTAAACCTGCCTTGGCAGAATTCCTGGAGTTAGACGTGCTTACTCAAATTCTCCATGTAGCAGAAACACCTAACTCAAGACACTTGGCTGTTTAAAGGTGGCAGTCTTGAAACTTAAAGTCTACATGTTTCATGTGGACTGAATACTTCTGTATTTTGATTAAAACACATTTTCTCCTTTGTTTGGAACTTTTTAACCAGCAGTACAGCTCTAGTTTATGCAAAAACTGATAGCTAACTTCAAGGCTAAGTTGTCTATCGGGTATGGTCAGAGAGGAACAGGGATCCCATTCCACAAGGATAACATTTATTAAAGTTTTGTGCAAGTTATTCAAGCATAACCTATCATAAGATAGAGCATAAGTCTCTGTCACAAATCAGGACAATAAAGGAACACAGAGAAAATACAGGAGGCCTTTGACAAGAGATTATACCTCATTCTATCTGGAGTCCCCATCACTCCTAGGTAAACAATGGGTCTCTGTGACACTGACAGAGCCAGTGGTAGGATTAAAAATGCACATATTTTATTGTCATAGCATTTATTGACGTACTATAAAGGCACCAAGTACCACAGTTCCAACTTCCCTCATGGTCAGAGGGTTCTGCAATCTGCAAAACTTCTTCTCAGCACTTCCCCACTGAATGCAGTGAAGAAAGCTCCTGTCCCCGGGGGGGCCTCAGGATCAATGGAAACCTCCCCTGAAGGAGAGGGGTGGCTGCCAGAGGGGGAGGCTGCAGGTACCAAACACGGAGGGCTGTGGAAACAGGGTAGCTCTGTCCACCCTTGCTGCTTGCCTTTTCTCCAAAGCTCCCAGCAGCCGCTTGCCTGTGTGTTCCTGAGAGTCATGATACCCTTCTCTCCATGCTCCTGTTCATGCCAGGGCAAATCCCATTCTGTGCTCAAATTATTTAGGGTCACAGAGGTCGAGGGATCACGCACTGCAAGCCAGCACGAGCCACCCTGAGCTGGCCACAGGGGTAAGTGCTTCACAGAAAGGCAGCAGAGCATCTCCCCGGGCAAGGGAAAGAACAACAATAAAAGTGGTTATTCAGGTGAGTGCTTTCAGAAATACCTGCCTAGTCCACAAGTTCTGAAAGTGGTGGGCCAAAATTGTTGAACAGTGAAAGCAGCATCCAGTACTTCAGGAAAAGGCCTCATTAAGAGAAAGCGAGTCAGTCTTTTCTTGTGGGCAACACCCGTGTAACTTCAGGCGAATGGGAAACCCCTCTGTAGGTTTTCATGCACCAGCTCCCAAAATCCAGCTCTGAGGCTCTCTGTAATGAGCATGCAGGATCCTACCAGGCCCTCACATGCAGCATCAAAGCAATGCAGCTGCTTCTATTACAGCTGTTTATGAAAACTATCACAAGAGTGGCATGTCACTGCCAGCTGAGCTTTTGCCAAAGGAAGCTCTGCTTAATTAGGTCAAGAATTATTTGGTTAGTGGCACAGATATATTTATATACAGTTTTCAGTGTCCACACAGAAGTTCTCACTAGCAGAACACAGGGAAAGGGGATAGAGGAGAACGAAAAACGTCACCAAACTCTTGGGAGAGGCAGCCAAGTTGATTCAGTTAGCAACTATAAAGCCAACACTACAGCTACTCTGATACTTGGACCATTACACTTTGCATTGCTTTAGCGGAAAATACCCCCAGCCTCCAATTTTTTTACAAGAAGGCTCATTCATGTTCAAGTAAGCAAGGTCACCCTTTCCATCAAAGCATTACACTGGGGAGAAGAAAGGAGTTCAGAGCAGACATCGCCTCAGGCTAACTTCACACTCCACACCTTAGGGTGGGCCACAGGGGAGTCTCCTTTGGTCTCACACTTCCTGGGAGTGAGAGCCAGGAGGCAGATGGAGTTGCTCAGAGATGTCTGACTCACTGCAAAGGCGGCTGGACAGAACAAGCAAAATCAGATATCACTGTGCAAGCAAACTGGGCGCGTCCAGGTGATCCTGCTGCAAGTCACAGCTGCATGTGAAAGGGTCAGAACCAATTATTTCTACATCAGTGCAAAAGGACATCCAGACCAAACCCCACAGGATTTGCCAAAGCATGCAAGGAGTCAGGAAGAGTTAAGTGTATTTGGTGCCACCAACCTGAACAAAGAGAAATGGCCTGGTGAATAGGGGAGCCCTGTGTCTGGGGACCCAGAAGATGAGTAGCACCACGGCTGGATGCCAAATGTTGCAAGGTCTTGGTAATCTGAGGCTGAAGGTCCAGCTCTTCAGACTCGTTCTTAATGTTTGTATTGGTTTAATGACTAGGCAGATTTCTCCTTTGTTACTGCACGGAGTTAGAAAGAGAAGGCTGTGATGTGGGCCATGGATAATAGAGGCACTGGCCTGGGGAACTTGAAAGGGGAAGAAGAAGAGAAGCTCCAGGCTAGCAGCAAATGAAACTTTGCAAATCCTTCTGGTCTGCAGTCTCCAAATAGGCCACCAGCCACACTGTCCTAATCTACTCCTGTCAGGACACTCCTTCCTCTTCCATCTGCAGGTTTTAACTCACTGATTGAAACTTCTTGTTGCCAGCTCACCATTCTGAGGCACCATCCATGGGAAAAACCCTGATGTCAAAGGGACTGTCAGTGACAGTACTTTGCCCTTCCCAGACACCTTCCCTTTTGTTTGGGTGCATCTCCCACCTCACTCCAAGAAGTTTCTAGGGCAGACTGAATCTGAATGCATTTAACTAAATATATTTAACATCCTGTTACAGCCCCATGTGTCCAGGGACACCCTCTTTCCTCTCTGTCCTATTCAGCAACCACCACACAAATTCAGGGTTTCACCTAAATCCTTGCCTATACGCTGTGTGTGAGAAGTGAAACACGAGAGCTGTGGGTTTCCTGTTCTTACAAATACCCTTTAGCCAACTGAGCTACCATATAGGGGAAAAAACAGACTTCTTTCTCTGTCACAAAAGCAACAACAGAGAAAATGGCAATCATCACCTCGGAAGCCAACTACCTGAAGCCAACCAGAAATAGAATATGTCAGCCGTCAACCCCAGTAGGTGGGCAGCCTGGACACTTAGAGCAATCTCAATATTTGCACATACTCTAACCTCACACTGTGTGCTAGGGAATATATTTCTCTTCTGCATCCCAGGTTGTCAGGTTGTAGCATACTTAAACAAGCTTTTCAGCTGATGAAATCATGATGTGACGTGTAAGTCTGTCCAGCTTGATGCCAGAGGTACAATCCAGGCCTTGTTAAGGAACTCAAAGCAGAATCTCACCCTATTTCTAACCCTATCCTGCCTAGTCACAGTCCATTAATTACCATTTAAGGATACATGGCACCAGGAGTCACCAGTCATCCGCAGGCTGCACTGCTGCTGACGGGCAGCTGCAAGGTGAGGACACAGTGACAGTGGCACATCCTCGCACACTGCTGTGGGTGGGTCTGACACCTGGAAAGCCAGGCAGGCAGCTCCTGCTGCTATGTGATACTCACATTCATCGGGGGTAGGGGGTGATGGCTTCTGCTCCAGAACCCAGTGCAGAAGGGTGGTGGGTGCCCAAAAGCAGTGGCTGCCATCCCTGCTCCCGGCTCGCCTCTGGTGGCAGCAGAAGCAGTGGGCTGGATTCCTCCTGTGGCTGTGTTTCCCCTCTTCCATGGCAGCACACAGTTCAAACCAGCTCCTTTTCCCCAAGGAGGCTGAGTTCAATTGGGCTACACTGCTGGAAGCCCTTGATCCAATTCTGGGAAATCCCCACAGCTCCACTGCACTGGGCAGAGGCAACCAACTCCTACGATCCCCTGAGCTCCAGGCTGCCAAGAAACTCCTCTCCATACAAGTCTCATCTGGCTTTGCAGCATGGAGTTCTTTTGACTGAAACCACAATACTTAACATGCTTCAGTGATCAAGCAGAGGGCACGGGAATGTCACTGAAAACACTTGGCTTCCAAACGCTGCATTGTTCTTCTCTCGCCCCATTCACAGATCCTGACCAGAACATCCTGATCAAGCTCTAAACATTTCCCGGCCAATCCAGCAAGAAGCACCACGGCCCCATTTGATCGAAGACGCACACAGGTCCATGCTGGCATGAAACCCACGAGGCACTCAGCCCCAGCAGTGCCTCACCACTGCTGCCAGGAGTGCTCTGGAAGTGTTCCCTCCCTCCTCCGTGCTGCTAGGGTCCACCAGGTGCAGCCTTGGCCAAACTGACTCCTGCTCCACCAAATCTGCTGAGAAGGCTGGCTGTGCCCAGCATGCATTTCCTGACTCCCAGTGACCACCATGCAGATGGATGTCACCACCTGCCCATCAAGTCTGGGTGACATTTTCAGCCTCGTGCTCTGCAGGCCCCAGCACCAAGCACCTCTGACCCAAGCCCTGTGCCAAAAGTCTCATGTCCAATGTTCTGGTTGCACCAGGCCCAAGACATGGCAGGAAGAAGAACATGGAGGCCACGGCTCATGCGAGGGGAAAGGCGGGGTGGTAGGAGTTGCATGAGTAATTAAAGAGAGAGGGAAAGAAAGCAAGCTAATTAAAGATGTGATAAAATCTCAACAGTTTTAGCCACATTGAATATCCAATTAGGTCTATAAAGCCTTTGGGCCACAGCTGTGGGAAGGCATTCTGAGTCTGGCACAGATTGACCAACACCCACCGAGAGCCTCCAGAGCAACCAAGAAACACCAGTTAAGGCTCTTTTTTGGTTACCCCTCTCCCAGGCAGTTCCAGAGCAGCAGGGCCCAGTGGCTGCAGTCCTAACCACATCCCTCATCCATCCAGCTGCCCATCGGCCATGTGGCCAGTGTGTGCTGCTACAGCTTCCAGCAGCTGTAAAAATTCCTAAAAACTGCCTTTTTTTTTTTTTTTTTTTAAATAACATTTGCACACATATTCAGCTGCATTGTTTATAGCAAACATTTCAACATGTGCTGGCACAAGCGGAGAAAATAAAACAAGACAAATGAATGGACTGGAACAGGAACTACAGCCCTGACCCTGTGGCAGGGTGATACAATTTGTCCCGCGGTGTGTTTTTGCTGGATGGTTGTTGCCTCATTTTTACCATCCTCGGTGGGACATGTGAAGACCAAGCCACAGCAGCGCTGAAGTCGCTTTTAACTCCAGAAAAAAAAAGGGCGAGTTGCAGGAGGGCGCTTCTTTCAAAGCAGCGTTTTTTTGCCGCAAATCTCTCGCAGCATTTTACGCTGCCAGAAATCCTGTTCCGAGCGGCAGAAAAACGTGTGCAGGAAGGCATGGGCAGGGGCTATGGGGCCGGCCCTGGGGACCCGCGGGCAGGAGGGAAGACACCTCGCTTCCCTAAACACGTATTTTCTGGGGCAGAAGCCCCCGCTGGAGGTGACCAGGAGCTGGAGGGTTGCCCCCGGTGCGGGGCCACCGGGGAGCGCTCCCGCCCCTCTCTCCGGAGCAGCGCCCAGGGAAGACGGCCGAGCGCCCCCGGGCTTTTCCCACAGTGAAACGGGAAGGGAGAGCTTTTAACAGTATTATTATTATTATTATTTTGAATTATTATTTTTAGCGAGAGGAAAGGAAGCTCGGCGGGAGCAATGCCTCTGCCAGAGAGGAAATCTGGGAATNGGAGCGGAGCGGAGGCGGGGCCGGCCGGGGGGTGGCCGTAAGGTGAAGGTTGTTGCAGTGGGTTCATTAAAAGACAGAGTTCAACTCCTCGCCATCGCAGAGCGCTGTCGGGAGGCTGGTTCGGCTGCGTGCGAAGGGGGAAAAGGAGGGAA
>VYXF01005284.1:98580-122283 GCA_013397295.1 Polioptila caerulea | reverse complement strand
CCAGGTGTCATCCGCGGACAGGGCACGGCGCTGCTCCGGCTGCCGCCCCGCCCGCCAGCGCCTTCCGCGGAAACCGGGCTCCGCAGCCCCGTGGAGCGCCGCTGTGCTCGCTGCTTCACGTCTGTGCTGGCAGCCTGGGCGCCGTCGAGCCTCGTGTGCGGTCAGAGGGTGCGGGGCAGGAGGCCTTGTGGCCGCCCCTCGAGGGGCACAAAGCTCCAGTCCCATCCCCTTCTCCTGAGATGAGGGACACGCTTCTTTGCTTTCCATGTGCCCCCCACTAGACCTGAGTGTGCGCCGGTTGTGGAGCCTTCCCCTTTGGATGAGTTAGGAGGGAAAAGTGGAGCACGAGGTAGTTTGGGCAGGCAGGGCCATCAAAGTAAAACTGGCAGGTTTTTTTTCTTTCTGAAATGATTGATTTAAAACTTGCCTAGGGATGAACTGCAGCACCAGTCAGATAAGGAGTGGCAGAACAAAGTGCGCAGTGGGATCTGAGCTGCTCGAAATACCTCTGGTTTTGCTGTACCATTCTGTCTGTGATCTTTGCCTGTAGCTCTGGACATGGACCCTCCTAGCCCACATGGCAGTGAGTCGTTATGAGATTACTAAAAATTGCAAACATGTGAGTGTAGGCAGCACTGTTCCATGGGAGGAAGGCTCTGCTCTCAACTTCTGAGTAAGCTTCTGCTTAATGAAGTGGGAAAACTGCAGTTAATTTGCAGCCTCTGTACTGTATTTGGATAAAATTCCCCTGTGAGAACTATTTCTTACTAGAAGTGATAAAGACATTAGTAAATCCTTGTCTGGAGTTCTCCTGTGCCTACGAGATGCTCAGGCCTGGGTGGCACTGTAGATCGAGGGGTTTCAAGGGTGAGCACAGAGTCCTCGGGGCTCTCCAGGGTGACTCAGCACTGAGTCTGTTTCCCTTCTGGTGATCACATGGCTTTTTTCCCCCATGTCAAAATGTCAGTGACAGGGACTGATCTGCTTTTCCCACCCATCTGGATTAATTATGATTTTGCATTGAGTGGCTGAAAACCTCTTGTGTTGGACACAGAAGCAGAATGACCTTGCAGAGTGCTTTGAATCTGCCAGGCTGCAGTGCTGTAGGCACCCCTGTGTTGGGGTCTTGGTGGTCTGATCATTGGGATGGATGCCACACCCTGCTGGCACATGGCTTGGCCCTTGGCTCTGGCTGTGTAACTTGACTCATCTATGTATATTGTCACTGGAATAATAAACAGGAGCAAGAAAGTGGCTGAACAATAGTTGTTTTCTTCCTGAGTACTCTTACCTGAAGGAATGATTGGTCTTCTTCAAGGTGACACTTTATTGCTTAAAACACTCCTTGTGAGAGTAATTACCCTCTGGTGTTGTGATGGGGGCATGGACTTCCTTGAAATAAAAAGGGTGATACATCTTACAATTTTAACATTTTAACCTTGTTATTCTGTCAAACGGAAACTTTTAAATGGAAACTTTTTCACAATATAACACTGCCACAAAGCCAACTGAGCCAAGATGCACATCTTCCTGTAGGGGGGCAGTGGTCAATCCATCCTATGTGGTGAGGGAAGGAGGAGTCTGATTGTTTCATCTGGTGTGGGTGCATGCTGGTGGTTGACACAAGCTGAGCAGAGCAGGCCAAATGTTTTACCAAGGGTGATGTCATTCCTATCTGAATGTAAACTAATTAGAAGAAATTAGATAATCCAGCTTGTTTGTTAAATATGCATGCAGTGGATAAGGAGGAAGCACTTTCCTCTGTAATATGCACAGAGGTGTCACAAAATATCACAATATTCATCTAGCACTGCAATCAGAACTTCTGCATCTGAACACTGACTTGCTGGTGGCCACCTCCTGGTGAAATGGTGACTACTGTGTCTGGTCAGCTCTGAGTAGAGCAGTGGCAAATGAGCTGGAGTTTGTATGGTATAAAGGGGCTCAGGTGCACTTTTGTGGTCTTTGTTCCAGGTTTCTCTCAGTTTCAGGTGGTGAGAAGAGCTAACATTTTTCATGGCAGCACTCTGAAATTTCTGGAAACAAACAATCCTCTCTAACAACCTGAGACAAGTTACAGCAAGTGCAAGAAACCTGTAAGCCTTCTAAAATTAAGTTAGTGCACAAACCTGAAATGTAGGCTGCTGTTTTAGCAGCAAAATCGGTCCATTTTAAGTGTGTGTTTTGCATTGCCTGTACTCAGATGTCTCCGGGGGCCTGTATACCAGTACTTTGCCCTAACCTTGTTTGAAGTGATTCTGTGTCCAAGAACCATACTAATACCTCTGACAGGGACATTCCATATTTGTTTCTGGCAATTGAGGAGCTGGGATTTTAGGCCCTCCTTACAGGGAGGAGAGAGCTTCTTGGGAGAGAGAAGATAGGGCCTTTTCCTGAGTAGGTGCTGCCAATTATAAAATTGCAGTGCTTCAGCATTGCAGCGTTAGTGTTTTCATCCTAATAGCTTTGAGATAATAAAGAGTAGAAGAGTTTAATACAGCACTCTATGACAGCAGAAGATTGATGGGCTTGCTGTGTTCAAATGGCACTAGTCCCTCAGGACAGCGTTCAGCCAGGCACCTAAATGGAGGTGTCTGTGTGTGCTGGGTGCTTAAGCCCTCATTAGAGTCAAGGCGATGTAATCAGTGGAGCCAAAGAGAGTGATTATCTGACCAGCCCCTGCACGTCTACTCCAAGGTGAGTTGCTTTGTCAGGGTTTTATTGGCTAGACCTCAAGTTGCCTATGAGAGGAGCACAAACACCTTTACTCTGGTGCCTTTATGCGAGAGCGATTTAGCTCAAAGTGATGGACTTTTATCTGTGGAAATTTATGGTAGCTCTCTCCATGAACAAACAGACTGGACAGGTGTTGTTCCTGCCAAGAGAACTAGCAAAGCAGCAGAGAACATCAGCAGCTGGCTAGAACACCAGCTCTCTCCTGTTCTAATGTGACTTTAGTCTTGCTGTGCTAAAGGTTGTGTAAGAAATTAGGGATTATAGCTGGGTCCTGTCTCAGCATTCTGAAGTGAGCAGAGTATATATAAGCAGAAACATAAGTGGTTGTGGGGGGGGGGGGGAAGAATGGTTGTGAACTGTTGAGTAGGCAACAATTCTGTAGAACAGAACTGTAGAGTGTTGTAATATTTAAAGACACTGTTTATTTGTGGATTAGATGTGAGGAGCTTTTGTTACTCCCTAGACTTTAATATAGGCAGTGAACTTACAGTGGGGACATTGTTCTGACCAACAGTGCGAGGACTTCTGATGTTTCTTATAGGCTCACTTCTGAGCTGAGAAGATATTCTTAAATGCAGAAGGCTTGTGGTGCCTCCTTTGGAGTGCTGTCAGCTTTGTTAACAGGTCTCTAAGTTAGGGCTGAGGAGTGTACTTCACCTGAACTGCTGCTCTGCTGGCTACTGGCGTACCGCAGCAACGAGCCTTATCTGGCCTGGCTAGAAACCTGGGACAGTGCACTGTCTACTGTGGGGATGCTAATGGAAAAGTTACTGCTCTGTGAAGCCTCACCTCAAGGTGAGATTACATTTGGACCTCCTACAAGCAACTCTTGTGGGGCAACATCTGCTAATGTGGTGGTTTCCCAAGCTCTCTGTTTCTCAAGCAGTGCTTGGCTGCAGTCGGCGTTCTGGGTCTTGTGGAACCGGCACGGGTCCAATGGAGTCTGTTAGCCTGGGCTCCTTGCCATGCTCCTCTGTAATGTTTGTATCTTGCTGCTGGGACCAGTCTCACCAGTGAGGCTTGCTTTGCTGGATGGAAACCAGTGTGTTAGTGGGATTTGGATGGAGTTGGCAATAGAACTTCCCGTTGAGTCACTGGAGCTGCAGTAACAACTGAGTCATGGAGGTGTTGTAAGTCATGGCTTTCCCCTCTAGGCTTCTAGTTAGAAACTCCTTGGGGTGTTATCAGTTGAAGAACTCTTGCTGCTTCACCTCTGCGTCTTGCTGCTCTGCTCTCTGGCAGAACTATCTTCTCCATAGCCCATGGTTTTGCAGCTTTAATGTCCACTCATTTTGTGTCTTGGTGTTCAGGCTTTTCTAATAACTGAAAGGTCTTCTGGATTGTTCTTGCAGAACAACTCCTGACTAAATCAAGAGTGCTGATATAACATTGGAAACTGCCTGCCAACCAGCTGAAAATACTCATGGCTATGCTGCCTTGCATGGGGGCTCTCTTGTCATAGTCCACTGTATAGCTTTTCTACACTGTCTGTGCAGTAATGTCAATGTCTTGATTGCCAGTCATAGAAGCAAAGGCTGACAATCTTGATTTTTGGCTGTGGGCAGTCCCAGGCACACACTCCTGTCAGCCAACCTTCTGCAAAGTACAGCCAGTTCACACAACAGCTCCTCAGAGTGCACTGGCTCCATTACCTGAGCACACCCAAACCATAGCTGGAGATTGGGGGTTGCTCTTTGTCTGCTTCTGCCACGTGATGAGGGGCTTATTGCCTCTTTTAAATGTAAGCAAAGTTCAACTCCAATCCACTTGGAAGGGGAGCGTGCTAAATGCTTTCCGGGCAGCACTGCAGACCATGATTGTCCTGTGCTGTGCACAGGAAAGCTCTTGCTAATTAGTTTCTAATGCTGGTGGCTGTGCACATCCTGGTCAGAGCCTGGCAGCAGCTCCGGTCCAGCCCCTTGCATATAGGGATTACTGGAGCAGCAGACTGTAGATTGAAGCCAGAGGTGGGCAGGGGTGAGTGGAGCCAGTCTGCTTTCTAGAGAGCAAGTGGTGATTAACGTAACGAGTTCCAGATGAGAGCTCTTGTGAAGCTCCGTGTCGTAGCAGTGACGCTGCTGTGGCTGTGCTGGTAGAAACCTTTGTATATTCTCTGGGGATCAGAGCTGGCAGCTACAGTGCTGTAGGAAGAGACTACCTGGCTCTTTCCTGTCCCAGAACAGGATCCCATGCTGCCTTTTTCTATGCTTTGAGACCAGAAGAGTGGAGAAATACAGATGTAGGTATATTTATAGAGAGACATCTGTACCTATCATGTGCTGCTTGTTGTCCAGCTGACAGCAGAGTTTGGAGGCTGTGTGCCCTGGCCCTAGCATGGTGATTGGGAGATTTGATACCTATGCACAGCCACAGGAGCTCAGAGCAGTCTGTTGATCTCCCAAAACATCAGTCTCTGGTAAAAGCATCTGCAGAGGAGACAACCTGTTATCCATTGAGCAGCTAATAGGGATCTTCTTTAGGGACAGAGTCCAGCCTCTCTTCAGTCAGGAATCTGATGGGTAAAAGCCCAAACTAGAGGAACCATCAAGCTTGTTTGAATTTCTAACACAGATGCTAATATATGTGATATTCTTCACTCACTTGCTGTGCTCTGTTGCTTATGAAACAGTGATAGAGCTCTCACACCAGCAGATTTGACAGACAAATGAGATTTGTCCACCTCACTGGCTCTAGCAGTGCAGTGGAAAAGTGGTGGTGAGGCTTGCATCGAAACTTGCCTAACAGCCTGCAGCTAGACAGCTTTGACTTCTAAATCTCTTTCTGTCCTAACGGAGGAATCATCTAGATCGTGACTACTTTCCCATCAGCGAACAAAGCAGGGAACAAAGGAGGCTGACTCTGGCATGTCTGGGCAGTGGCAAGGAGTGCTGTGCTATCGTGTGCTCACATCGACTGACTCATGGCCTGCAGAAGAAAGCTGCTGGCTTAATCCTGCAGCAGCACCAGCTCCCTCTGAAGTGTGTTTAACCTGCAGAAAGTTCCCCAGTCTGCATCTGTAGTTACACTGAGCTGTGAAACACTGGTGAGCTTCTTCCTACACTGGAAGATACGATTATGAATAATTAGAAGTTATTTCTCTCGTAGCTCAGAAGTGCTAAATGCTCAGTGTGCCCTCCCCCCACCCAGCATGCAGCCAGAAGGGCTTAAAAGATTGACCAAGTGTTCTCACACTGGTGCTTTTAAGTGTGGTGGGTTGACCCTGGCAGGGCACCAGGTGCCCACCGAAGTTGCTCTGTCACTGCCCGTCTCAGCTGGAGAGGGAGAGAAAATATAACAAAAGACTTGTGGGTTGAGATAAGGATGGGGAGAGATCCCTCAGCAGTGACCATCGTGGGCAAAATGCGCTCAACTTGGGGAAATGAATTGAATTTATTACCAATCAGCTCAGAGTAGAATAATGAGACGTAAACCCAAATAATAAAAACACCTTGTCCCCTTTTCCCCTCCTTTTTTGGCTTAACTTTAATCCAAATTCTCCAGCTTTTCCCCTCAGGAGTTCAAGGGGATGGGGAATGACGGCTGTGGTTGGTCCATCACACATTGTCTCTGCTGTTCCTTCTCCTCAGGGGAAGGACTCCTCACAGTCTTCCTCTGCTCCAGTGTGGGGTCCTTTGCACAAGAGAGGGTCTCCATAAACTTCTCCAATGTGAGTCCTTCCCATGGGCTGCAGTTCTAAATCAAGTGCTCTGGTCTGGATCCCTTCCGTGGGGTGCAGTCCTTCAGGCTGCTCCAGCTTGGGTCCCCCACAGGGTCACAGGTCCTGTCAACAAACTTGGTCTCCTGTGGGCTCCTCTCTCAATGGGGGCTACAGGTCCTGCCAGGAGCTTCTTCCAGCATGGGCTTCCCATGGGGTCACAGACTCCTTTGGGCATTCCCCCACTCTGTTGTGGGATCGTCCATGGGCTCCTGGTGGATCTCGGGGCTGCACCAGGGGCTGCACGGGAATCTCTGCTCCAGCACCTGGAGCTGCTCCTGTCCTTCCTCCTGCACTGACCATGGGGTCTGCAGGGCTGCTGCCCTCACATATTCTCACTTCTCTCTTCTCTGGCTGCAATTGCTCCTGTGCACTTTCTCCTTTACTCTGTTATCCCAGAGGCACTGCTACTGTCACTGGTGGTCTCAGCCTTGGCCAGCAGTGGGTCTGTCCTGGCTGGCTGGCACTGGCTCTGTTGAGCATGGGGGAAGTTCTTTCTTGTTAGAGAAGCCACCCCTCTATTCCCCCTGCTACTAAAATATTACCATGCAAACCCAGTACAGTAAAGCACATTAGACACAAGGTGTCTTGTGACCAACTTAAATGCTAGTCACAATTGTGCAGGAAATCTGATTTTCTGGCCTGTTCTGTAATGCACCCCCCCCTTACCAGACTGCCTGTTGAGAACTTTCCTGTGCTTATTTGGGGGCATGCTGGTTGGCAAGGCTCAAAACTATGCCATAAATCATTCTAATAATATGATGGTATCAGTTGTGTTCTAGTGCCTGGGGATGTTCTCTGATATTATTTAACTTACTAGTATGATGTAGCCAGTGGGCCTCTGGCTGCAGGCCCAGAATATTATGAAGTTGAGAAAACTGCAGTATCCAGTAAAAGAAAGTGAAAGTTCACAATAGAGGATCACAACTCTTTTGTTGGAAACTGAACCTGTTTTGGATACTTCAGAGAGATGAGCAAATACACTGTGTAATCCATCAGCTGAGGATTGTGAGGTGAATACTCTGCACCTGAGACAGCATTCAGTGTTGTGATGGATGCCAGTGGTTCAGCCTGTGCTTTTAGACTTGGCCCATAAAGTGGTCCTTCAGCATTTCATGCTCTGCTTTATTTAGAGGGATAATGTGCTGGCTAGGGTTGGTAGCCAGTGGGCAGACCCAGAAGTTTATTCATATATATGAAATATCTTCAACTTAGTGATGCTGGAACAGTGTCTTACTTTGATCTGTTGTTACATCACATCTTGGTTATGCTGATGGTACCTCTTGACAGAAACTGGTCTGAACTCGAGGACATGCTGTGCTAGGAGTAACTTGGTAGTAAAGCATTCACCTTGCCTTGCAATTTTAGTGCTGTGTTATTGATTTGTCTTGGTGCCTGTCAATCTATCAGAAGTAGCATTAGTGGTGTCTCTTGTCTCTTTACAGTATAATGTGTAAAACACAGGGATGTCCAAATCACAACTTAAAATCTTACAGTTGCCCATATGAGGCAGAAGAGCATCCAGAGTGCACAAACATGGTAGCACCTCCCACTAAACTCAAACCTCCCTGCCTGATTTGGTGGCTGCTCTGAAAGAAGGCCGTGGGGAAGACAGGTGAACAAGCTGTACAACCAAAATGACTGCAAGAGGTGAGACTTGGATAAGAGCTGAGATCAAAAGGAAGCTGTGATTTGTCTTGCCTTTGTAACAGTCCCTTATTCAGGGCTCTGCTGAACGATGTGGTATGAAACTGTGTAACTGGGTGACTAGGTCAGAGTTAGTTTAATCCAGTAGGTGTTTGGTCAAGAAATACCTAATGTCCATTAATCAAATGAATGAAACAATAGGTGACTGGAGCACAATTGCAGCAGCAGGTTTTTTTTAAACTCTTTCTGATGGGAGGATTTCATTTGGTGCTTCATCACTGAAATGATACTTCAACACCCTCGTGACTCAGCATGGAAGTGCACCAGCCAGCTCTCATAATCTCACTGAGGTGTTGCATAATTTAACTGTGATTGGGGCAACTGCTGGCAGTAAGCAACTGCTGTTAGAAGTTTGTAGTATGTGCAGGATTAACAATACTTTTCTAAACCTGAGCACAGAGACCATTAGTGTCCTAGGAGGAAATGCTGTGAGCTGGATCTGTGCCATTTCATATGGGTAGATCCCTGGCTGTGTGCTCCAGTATGAACATCTATGTTTCTCAGAGGAAATCCATGCAGTCTGAACTATGTTCTACCTTATAATAACTCAGTGAAATGTGGTCCAGCCTGTGCCCCAAGACCATCTGAGCTGCTGCTGCTTATCCCAAGGAGACCAGTAGCACCCAAAACACTTGCATGATGCTTTTCTTCAGGAGCTGCTAGCGCTGTTGTGGAAGGAGGGGGTAATGGTGAAAGTGCCTCTTTGAGAAGACTCTTGGGATAGGGGAACAGGGTATTCCTGCTCTGAGATGGGCCTCCTGCATATGGCAGAGATGTTTCAGTCCTTTAGTGAATGGCTAAGTCATGGTGGTATAACTGCATCTGTTAGCAGGGATGACTTCTGCATTATAAACAACCTTGGCTTAGTCAACACTGAGATCCTGTGGATAAAACAAATGTGATAGCATGCCTCATAATGTAGGGAGAGACTTAATTTCATCAGATCTGAGCTGGCAATGGTGAGCTATAGAAACAAACATTAAAAAGCCACCAAGAATCATAGAACATACTGAGTTGGAGCTCCACAAGGATCACTGAGTCCACTGTGTGCTAGTGTAACACCTGTCAAGATGCAGGAACTGCCTTGCATTAGGTCTAACCCAAAATGTAAAGCTGCCTACACGGTCTGTGTGAGCCCAGCCACTGGCTGTGACTCATTTCATTCTTAACAGACTGGTGCTGACTGCTGTGAGCCCTGCTGTGCAAGAACAGAGGCCCTTAGAACTGGTTGAAGTTTAGCTGTGACCAAACCAGAAGGGTGCTGTGGAATGCCAATTCTTGGCTCATTTTGCTGCTGTAGTTTCAAGTTTTGCTTCTCTAGCTCCCATGCAAATAGTCAAGGTCTTCTGTACCAGACTGACAAGTAACAGCACCAAGGGATCAGATTTTGGGATGTCCCTGGTCCTGCCATCTGGTGTGCACATGTGAGAGAGATTGCATTGGTGCCTGTTCAAGCTAGGCAGCTCCTTCTGGGTTCTCCCAGTTCCCTGATCCATCAGCTCTGCAGTGGGAGTTGTGGTTGAAAGGGCTGGTGGTGATGCTGCAGCTGAGAAGTTGAGTGTGAGATTTATACTGAAATACAGCATTCCAAGGGAACACATCTGGGATGTGTGTATGGAAAATACAGATTGTAAACAAAAAATAATTTCACAGGCATTGGAGACTTCATTTTGCCTGTCTCTGAAGAAAATGTTAAATTTTCACAAAAGCCATCAAGAAGGCCTTGTTTTGGGCTGTTGTCATGATATGAAGGAGCTGATGTAAGTTCTGTAAGTTAGAATGGGAGCAGATCAGCGGGGAAGATCAAGCAGAGGTTGGTAGCAACAGGCCTTGCAGGTGGCAGGTGTTTCTGTCACTGAAGTGTAAGCAAATAGAAGGTAACTTTTGTTGTCTTGTGCACATCTGGTTGCTGTAGGATATATCCTCTTATAAAACATTATTTGGGCAGTTCCACTGTAACTCTGTGTAAGTTCTTGGAACACCTGTTCAGCTTTTTTGTTGTTGTAAGGCCAAGTATTTGTAAGTTTAAGTAGTCAAACTTAAATTTACCAATGGCTTTAGCTAAGACCTTTGGTACTCCAGGGTTGCAAGTTCACTTTTCTGCTGAGTTTTAAACAACATCCTAGCTGCTAGGAAGCACAAGTCCTGCCCTAAGTGCTTAGTTTGCTTACTTAGTAAGCTCTTAGTTTGGTACACTGGGGATTTTTTCCTGAAACTTGGATTTCACTAATTTAGAATAGCACTGCAAGCAATTTGCTTAAATTAGAAACATGTATGTATCAGTAATAGACTGAAAATGCTTCTGTGATCCTTCAAGAAATCTTAGAGCTTTGTCTCCTGCCTCCTTGGCATATCTCACATTAGGTAATTGCTGGACTTAGGGTGGAGAAGAGGGAAACTCTTGAGGTAAGAACCCAAGTCTTTTCCTATCTGTGTGTCTGGACACTGAGGGCTGTTGCATTTACTCTTGTTTGACAATTGTTCCTGGCTATGTGTTGGCTTCCCTTCCTAAGGTGGAGCAGAACAGCTTCTTTCCCCCTCAGAATACTGTGTGGAATAGTGATGAGGTGGTTTTTGACTTCTGGGACCACATCTGCTCAGGTCAGAGCACTTGTGCAGCTACAGCACTGCTTGTGGTAGTTTGCTGAACACATAAAAGCTGGCATGGAGCTCATTTGAAATGGGTAGTAGTTCCACCAGCCAAATTGCACAGCATTTGTCTCCAGGAAACAGGCTTTCCTGGGCCAGAGGCACATGTGTCTGGTGCTGCTGAGAGGCACCAGGAATGCACAGGGTGCCACCACCCAAATTTGAAGACTTGAGATGCCACAGACCACATCTTGCTTTCCCATAGCTACACCTCTGATTTCTGAGCTGGGACTTGCTGGGCTGAGCGGCTGAAGATGACAAGAGCAAGTTGTGCTCCTGTAGGACCAAAGTCCCTGAGCTGCCTCTGCTGTGTCCTGACACTGGTGTGCTGCAGGCTTGTGCTCTGTCCTGCAGCCACAGCCTCTGCAGGAGGAGGGTGCAGGGCTGAGCTTCTTGGTGTCCTGGCCCAAGGAGGGTGCAGGGCTGAGCCTCTCAGTGTCCTGGCCCAAGGAGGGTGCAGGGCTGAGCCTCTTGGTGTCCTGGCCCAAGGAGGGTGCAGGGCTGAGCCTCTTGGTGTCCTGGCCCAAGGAGGGTGCAGGGCTGAGCCTCTTGGTGTCCTGGCCCAAGGAGGGTGCAGGGCTGAGCCTCTTGGTGTCCTGGCCCAAGGAGGGTGCAGGGCTGAGCCTCTTGGTGTCCTGGCCCAAGGAGGGTGCAGGGCTGAGCCTCTTGGTGTCCTGGCCCAAGGAGGGTGCAGGGCTGAGCCTCTTGGTGTCCTGGCCCAAGGAGGGTGCAGGGCTGAGCCTCTTGGTGTCCTGGCCCAAGGAGGGTGCAGGGCTGAGCCTCTTGGTGTCCTGGCCCAAGGAGGGTGCAGGGCTGAGCCTCTTGGTGTCCTGGCCCAAGGAGGGTGCAGGGCTGAGCCTCTTGGTGTCCTGGCCCAAGGAGGGTGCAGGGCTGAGCCTCTTGGTGTCCTGGCCCAAGGAGGGTGCAGGGCTGAGCCTCTTGGTGTCCTGGCCCAAGGAGGGTGCAGGGCTGAGCCTCTTGGTGTCCTGGCCCAAGGAGGGTGCAGGGCTGAGCCTCTTGGTGTCCTGGCACGTGGCTGACAGCCCCACACTGACCATGTGGAGCTCACAGGGCTGCTGGGAGAAGCCAGTCCCTGATGGAACAAAGGGAGTCACTCACCCTTGCAGCTCTTCCCTCAAACCCAGCCTTGGGCTCCAGTCAGCAGCCTCAGGGCTGCAATGCCAACTGGTCTGCTCTGCTGGGAGCTGGGTGGTTTCTTAGGTGTGTGGAGAGAGGAGTCTGGCTTCTCCAGCCCACACGTGCTGTTAAGGAGCAATCAGGCAATCTGAAGCCCTCTGCTGCACTTGTCAGAAGCTCTAGATCTGTAGCAAGTTTAACTGCAATGACAGTCCTCAGTGCTGATTGCTAAACTGGGTGAGTGGGTGCCAAGAGATGGGGCAAAGAAAGGAATTTGCCTCCACCACAGGTCAGCTGGTTGGGAATAATTGGCCAGGAATGCTGAAGACATAAGCTCAGTGTGTTTATATGTGCTGGAGGCATCACTGCAAAGTCCAGTCTTTTATTTAAAGTGACTGTGGCTGCTGATGCCTTGTGTGAGGTGAGTTGCTCTTTCTCACTTGAACTCCACAGGTGGGGCTGTGTGTGTGCAGGAGGAAGAGGTAGCAGGTATTTAGATACTGTCACTTCCAATTTCTTCTGCTGGCAAGAGGGTCACATTTATCTGTGTTGTAGTTACTGGTATGCATGGGTAATGTGGTTTGGGCTGCTGGAGTCCTCTGCTGCACTGGTTTCAGTTTCATAAAGATTTTCTGCCTGCCAGCATGCTCCCCTCTTTAGCCTTACTTTGTCAGGTTTCAGGGGTTGGTGGCCCACCTCTAGCCTCTGCTGAAACCAAGCAATTCTTGGTCTTCCTTTCTAAACAAGCAGATTAAATGGGTGTTGCTGTAAGAATGAATCTCCTCTACTGGTTTTGCTACACTAGGAAGTAAGAAGTACTGGTGACTTTCATTCAGAGGGTTTTAAGACAAGCTAGGTTTGCTTAGTCTTGACTTGGGCAGCTCACTGCTCATCTCTCAAGCCAGCGTAGGTAAAATGAAATTAATTTCCCAGGATGAATGGCCTCAGTGAGCTGTGCCTACTTTGCACAACCCTTTGAGCTTTTACATTGGCTGTGGCTTTCTTGCACTAGCTCAAGAAACAAATGCCTGAACTATCAAGTATGTTAAAGAGCTGCAGGGAAGGATCTTTAAAGAAAAGTGGTTTATAACATGAAACTGAACTGGCTGCTTCTCCTGAGATTGGCTGCAGGGAAATTAGCTTTCTCATTAGACTGCATCTTCAAAGCACGGGCTGCCTTGAACACAGGGACAAAAGGGACCCCACTTTTGGCCATATTGTGACAGCCTGTCACTGGTGCAGAGTTAAGTTGTGTGTGCTCCAGTCAGCAGCTCTGTGGCTGTGTGGATCTGTGCTGAGATTCAGTCTTTGGCCTGGGCTGCATTGCCTGACTGAAGGAGCAGGATGGTGTGAGTGGAAGCAGTGTGTAGTAACTTGTTTGATACATTGTCCAGGTGAAAAAGCAGGAGCACAGGCTGTACCTCTCTTCTCTGTGTTGCTGAGGGACAGAGACTCTGGCTGAGAGGGAGTTGAGAGGCAGCTGAGCTCTTCTGTGTCATTCTGCATCAGAACTGGCACAGTACTCTGCACTCCTGGCACAGAGGACTCCCATGCACAGCTGGTGTGCTGTCCCTGCTGCCATGGCACAGCCAGGAGCTTCCCCTGCTGAGGAATCCAGAGCCCTCTGGGGCTCCAGCTACTCCAGCTTTGCTCAGCCCTCTCTGATGAATGATGTTCAATGTACTCTTTCTCCAGGAGTAAATGGCAATTTCACTGTGCCTCCTGTAAAGTTCAGGCAGCCCAGGATGAAAAATAGAACTGCTCCCGTTTGAGCAAGACATCTGTCTAGCCTTTGCTACTGTGTATTGCTACTCCCAGGAGTACTGGGAGGACTCAAAAGCACTGGTGTCAGACCTTGGAACCAACATTATCCATCGTGAGCAAACACTGCAGAAGAGAGCTCTCCCTACAGCCCTGTCCTTGCTCGTTTTTGTATGAACCTGTGTGGCCCTCTGAGTCAGCCTCTGATTTGCGTGTTGCCTGCAGTCTGGTGATGTGCATTTCCATAATGCATGGTGGACTGGGGAATGAGTGTCAGCATCCCAGAATGCAGGCTCTGAGTCTGTGTGAATGCTTAAGCAGCCCTGGCTGCCACACTCTGCCCTGTGCCAACACAAACACTTGTGCATTCATGCACTGAGTAGGATTGGGGAACTAGTCCTGCTGGAAAATTCTTTGCATGATATTTTATCCTCTTTTTACTTTCTTGGAGATTTTTTTTTTCTGTTTTTTTTTTTTTTTTTTTTTTTTTTTTTTTTTTTGTAGGTTTTTTTTCCCTTTGCTTTTATTTTTTTTTTTCTTCCTTTTGTTTAGTTTAACAAGACCAGTTCCCTGATCTGGTTCACCATTAGAGTGCACAAACAGACATGCAGGGGATGGTCCAGGAAGCATGAGGTGACACGCTCTTGTGGGAGGTGGGAGTTAAAAGAGCCCTGCTGTACAATGTGAAACTCAATCTGATGGCGACAGGCCGGTTCATTTTTGCTCTTGGCATGTTGATTACTGTGTTTCTGCCCTACTTAATTAAAAAAGTTGCCCTGTCACTCTGGAAAGAAAATGTAAAGCTGATTGGGCAATAGTGTGGAGCCTCTAAAAGCATTGGCATGCCAGCTGCTCTCCCTGTGGAGTAGCTGGATGCTCTTCCCTGGCCACTGCATCTTGTGCAAAGGATCAGAGTATGCTCCTACAGCTTGAAGAAAAGGAGGATCAAAGCCTAGTGAAGAGTGTGCAGTCTGCAGTCTGTTTTGTTCTGCCCATGGTGGAATAGATCCTAAGAGCTCTCATCCTATTTTGAGTGGCTGCTGGAAGGTGTTTCGCTGCTTTTGAGAGCTGAGTGCCAAGAGGAAACTACTGTGTGATGGTCAGGGGGTTCAAACACAACCAGGACTTGGCCCTCAAAGATAGTTCCTCTCTCAAGTCACCAGACAAAAATAGAAGAGAAGTAAGAATGCAATTAACCAAGATTTTCTGTATTTCTTTACACTAATAATGATCTGATAGACAAGCAGCCAGATTAACTGGCTTGCTTGCCCCTTTCTGTTAAAATAGTGCTTTCCTTGCTGAGCAGAACAGCCTTTGCTTTCCACTTGCTTCTCTTTGGAAGGAGCACCCTCTGAGCTGCTAACCAGCCTTGCTCCAGGTGACACAGATGGATGGAAGGGTGGAGTGCTGAAGCTGGTTGATACACATTAAAAGGTTGGTGAGGGCACAGGGGAACACCACCATCTGAAACCAGGACAACACTAGGAAGTAAGAAGTGCTGGTGACTTAGTGTGTAGAATCACAGAAGGGTTTAGGTTGAAAGGAACCATAAAGATCACCTAGTTTCAACACCCCTGTCATCAAGGCAGTCCTTGATTGGAACACAAGCCAGGGATAAAATACTGCTTAAATCCAGGCTATCTAGCACCTGGACTGTTTGTGGGGTGGTTTTTAGCTGTCTTTGTGCTCTTCAGCCTGTGCTGTTAGTCTGCATCTTTGGCTCCTCTAGGAAGAGAGACACTTCATTAACCTACACAATCACCAGGGAGCACCAGGGTTTATTTTAAACATTGGAGTATCAGGAGAAACAACTGCAAGAGAATTTAGGTGAGATGGTGCCACACTGCTGTTGGGTTCTGATTTAACATGCTTACATGCAAGCTTCACTCTTGACTTGCAATATAAAAGCATCAGCTCTCTTTCTGCTATTCCAGAATTTATGGCTGACTGTTAAAAGAGGTCTGCATGGCCAACTTAATTCCAGAGTCTGTATGTCTGTAACAGAAGGAGGATAGGTGAGGATGCTGCTGGTGGTTTTTATATGGGTGTTTGGTTTTGTTTTGATTTTTGTGTTGGGGTGTTTTTTTTTTTTTTTTTTTTTTTTTTTTTTTTTTGGTTGCTAGGTGGTTTTCTTTTTAAATTTTCCCCCTTTACTATTTAAGCTGTCTCCCGACCATGAACATCTGGGATTGGAGTTAATTGTGCATGGGCTATTAACTGTAGAATATCAAGGTTTAACAAAGCTAAAGTTTCCTTCAGCAGGTGGTTTTGTCTTCCCCCCACACTAATACCAATATTACTTTGAGGTTAGAAGCTCTTCAGGCTGCTGTGCCTCAAATAGCATTTCTCCTCTTCAGTGTATAGGAGAAGGTGAAAGACAAACCTTTCTATTTATTTAAGAATTAATTGTTCAAATCTTTGCAAAAGTATTCTTCTAGATGCTCTGTTGTAGCCAAATTACAGGGCAAATGGTTGTCTTGCTCTTGTATATCTCTTAAACAAGAGCAAACTACTGGCTTTCCTCCCCATGCAGTTGGAATACTCTTTCAGGCTGGTTAGGGAGGAGTTTGGGGTGGGACAGCTCATTACAGTTCATTCTTTTTCAGCAGAGTAAGAAGGATTTATTAGGAGAAATAAATGTGCAAATTTAACAGCTTTATTCCGATAATGGAGGATTTCAAGTGTTTTTGACGTTGCAGATCACCAACTGGATTAACAAGAGTTGGATACAAATCATCCTTAATCTAGTTAAGGGCTTGTAGCAGCTTGTGGCAGAGCCAGTGGTTTTGCTTACCTCAAAGAGCAATTTGAGAAAAGCTCTTTCCTTTTGCATGTATCAAATTAAATAAATGTGGTTCCCAGTTGGGGCAGGGTTAGATCAACTAATGAACTACAAATCTCCCCCTCATCATCAGAGAGTGCTTTAGATCTCTGCTGTAGCAGGAGGGAGCTCTGTAGCAGCTGATGGGATAAGCCCAGAAGAACTCATGTTTTGAGACTCTGACCAAGATGAAGACTGAAGAATAGTTAAAAATTATACTATAAAAAAGAAAAAAGTCTGGACTATGTCAGCCTTCTGGATTCAATAATATTGCTAATGAGTTCTGAAAGCCTGGCCCACTGTTGATTAAATTGAAGATGCCACTAAGCAGCTTTTTGGTTGTCCCAGCAGAACTGAATAACTATTGTTCTGCAACAATACAGTGCTCAGCAAGAGCAGAAGCTAACAGTCACCCCAGGGTTTCCCCTAAACAGGCTGCTTTGATGCTTGTGGAAGAGGGTTTTCCACTGGTTAATGAGAACTGGTTAAAGCATATCAAAAATACGAATTAAAAACTTTACCCCTCACATGCAACTGAATTCAGTGACAGCAAATCAAAAGTATTTCCAACGAGTTGTCTGAACTGCTAAAAAAACCCCAGCAAAACCATACAAGCTTGTTAAATGGTAAAAAAAGCAACATGATGTAGGTGCTTAATATGAATGCAAAGATTTTTTTACTAGAGTAGATGAGCTGCCATCAGAGATCCTTCAAAGGATCCTGTGTCTGAAAGGTAGAGTAAGCTTGCTTTAAGCTGGAATTATTTTCAGCTCTTTTGTATGATAACATAACCCAGCGTTCTGTGCCCCTAATCCTCTTGGCCAATCAAAACCTTTCCCATTGGTGTAAGTCAGCTTCAATAAAAGGTCATGGAAAAACCTTGACCATGAGGTGTTTGTAGTTTGAACAGCACAGTCTGTCTTCCTGATGCAAACCCAAATTAGTTCAGTCCCTTCCAACGCTGTCCTGAGTCAATGTTTTCTAACCTTGCTGTGTCTGAAATCCTTCAGCAGCAGATCACTATAGAAGCATGGCCTTTCTGCAGTACTTGCATTTTGTGGGGAGGTTACCATCTTTTATGCCCATTGAAGCTGTAATTTATGGAGCAAGAAATGTAGCTTTTATATAACCATACAGTTACAGAAATTGGGCAAATGCAAATGTTCCTTAATGCTTGTGTGTCATGAAATTGTATGATGTCATGAAATTACAGCACTTTGTGGGTATTCTGACTGCTGTCCACATGTGCATAATCCTATACTGTCCCTTGAGTATTTGGGCCAAAGAAAGTCCCTCACAGATCCCAAGCCTCAAACTGCCTGGTCAAAGGGAGGTGTCACAATGCCCAAAGGAGCAGCTGGGGACAAGACTCTTTGGGACATGTAACTTCACTAAGTTCTCACATAAAACTGTGGAATGCAGGCTTTACTGATCCTAATTCATGTTTTCTATTATTCTCTAAAGTGCAGCAGCCAACCTCAGGGACTGGGACTGGTCTGAGTCTGCCATCGTGTTTGAGGGTGGGTGCTGGGCAGCTGCTGGACAGCTCTGCACTGCACCAGTGGGTGTCCATTGGGTTAGACTGGGCTGCTCTGGGCTTCTCTCCTCTGAGGAGGACCTCACTATCCCTACTGAGACACAGGAGCCAAACCAGGAATCAAATGGGTGCATAACAAAGGCTGTGGAGAAGCAGAGCTTGTAGCAGCCTGGGAAGAGGCTCAGAGCTCAGGTGTGAGGGGAGGTGTAAGGGAAGGGTGGCTGGACACACTCCCTCAGAACAAAGGAAGTTTGGCACAACTGAACAAGCCTCACTTATTAACCCCTGAAGGGGAAGGGGTGCAGGCTCAATAGTCAAGATCAAGAGTTGCCATTTTATTTCTTGATGGTGTAATACTTTCAGGAGGATTGTTGAGGTCTGCAGATGATTGGTCTGTCCAGGTGTGGTTGGAAATCTGTATGAGCTACCTCTGAATAGTCAGATTTAGGAGGAAGGTAGCTTTGATCCTAGCTGAAGGTGTATGGTGATAGAATCTTAAGCTGTATTGGCAGTCCTTTACTTCAATAAAAAGCTGGAGAGTTTGCTTTCTAGCTGCTTCAAGGATGTCTTCCCACTGGGAGGAGAATGCAACCCCCACCTTTAGCAACACATTTCCCTTTTGCACTCAGCCAGGCTGAGTGAAAGAACAAAGGGTTGTTCTTGCCACTGCTGGTGTGAGAAGTGAGGGAGAAAAATGGTCCCCAACCCTCCATCAACAAAAACAGTGCAATTGCCAAGGCCTCACTTATCTTCTGAAGGTCCTGGAAAGGGCGCGCGAGGGAGCCGGGTTTGGGCAGCCTGGCAGCTCTGTCTCCATTCTTTATGCACCGACAGCTCGTACTCTTTAATATTTGAAGTGCAGTGAGATCAGCCTGTGTGAGTCACCCCCCTTCGACACAAGAAGGAAAACACATGGGAAGTACTTATCTGACCTACTTTCCATGGAAGGGTGCAAAAGCACAGTGCAAACAAGCAGGGACAAATCTAAAACTCAAAATTACCTCATGACTTGCAGTTAAGCAAGAGATCGAAGGGCAGTTCGCTCTAGAAATACTCTTGCAGAAGCTTAAGGAATAGTGCTTTGGGGGTTTATTTTCAGTAGGGAGGAAAAGAGCTAAAAAATTCTCTGTCTGTATGAGGGATTTTTGTTCCTAGTTACCTGTTATTTTTTTTTTAAATACCGTATAACTACAATAATTGCCTAGAAGGGGTAAGATCTTGGGGCTGAATAGGCTGGTGGCAACTTGGTTACTTGTCTTCAGAGAGGTGGAATCTAATGGGCTAGTTAACCACCTTGGAAACTAGTTCTGTGGGAATGTGGGGAGTGGATAAGGTATTAAGGATGGAAGAGAAAACTGGATAAACCTGGTATCTTAAGAATAAGAAGAAGATAAGACCAATAAGCACATCCATTGTAGGCAATAAAGTGACAACTACAGAGCTGGATTGTTTTGGCAGTACGTACTAGTGCTGACTAACTTCTTCCTGGGAGGAGGATGAATATTGTATTCATTTTTAAGTGACACTATGTTAATGCAAGCTAGAGATATACAGTGGGCCTGGCTGCAAAGCTGGCAAGAATATATGTCCTTTTTTTACATAATAAAATGAGACTTTGCACTTCTTGGGATCATAGGGATCCCACATCTTGGATGATTCAAAGTGACATCTAAACTTGCGGATGGCAGTGCTAGAAAGGGGTGACAAAGGTGACTTGAGGATGGGATAGAAGTCAAAATTTGAGAAAACAGGGAATGGATGGATGTCAAAAAGATAAAATTTGGCAGAAGTGACTTACAGGGCTTTGGTTTGAAATCTGAGAAGGGAAAATGACTGGTTAGGTAATGGTAGCCCTGCAGAAACAAACCTGAGGCTAGTCATGAGCTGAGAGTCAGGCATGTGGTAGTGATAGGAGCAGTAAATGTATTCAGCACAGGCCAATGAGATTATGAAATAATCATTCTGTAATTAGTAAATTAGTAAACACTAAAAGAGTGTTGTCATCTTTAGAGATCCTGAATAGCTTTGAGTGTTGTATCTGACAAACAAGTGCCATAGAACAGGGGCTTGGCTTCTTGTTTCAGCACCTGAATTTCAGTGCTGGTTAGTGCACTCCTTGGAGTAAATGGAGAAAGCTCAGGGCTTATTCTCCAACAGTGAGGGCTGGCTTCTATCTCTGGACTTATTTTGAGTGCCCACACTTAATAAAAAGGGTCTTTGATTCTCCTTCCAGCCCAGTGCTGTAGTTTCAGATATGTAAATGGTATTTGGGTCAGAAAGAAAGAAGACCAGCTACCTTGCCTGCCCTTCATTTCTGCTCTTTAGAATTATTGCAGTGATTTGCAGAGGAGTGGTTGGTAGACAGGGAAGACACAAACAGTCAGCACTTGAAACAGGCTGGTAAGGACTGAACGTTGCCTGCTGCCAGGATGCAGCACTGAATGGATTCCCAACCCAACTGCAGCCTGGAAGCAGTGCAGAGAACAGAGACAGCAAGACTGACCTTTCCAACACCAAACACACTAACCAGAACTACTCTTTTGGGGAGGGGAGCTGGAATAAGGGAAGACGAAAAAATGCAATCTGAACAAAAAAAGTTTATGTGACCTCTAGGAACTCCAAGAAGACTCTGTGCAAGCAACCTGATCACTTCAACCTCATCACTAACACATCTCTTTGCTCTTCTATTTAAAGCAAACTACAAATCTGAACCTTCCCCCTGAAGACCTTGACTCATCTGGTGATGAAGATGACACGTTCTCAGGTTCAGGTGCAGGTGAGTTACTAGCACTTGTGCTGGTAGTGCTAGGATGTGGCAATTGAGATCTCAGTAAGAACCCAAGTGAAGGGGGGTAGAGGGAGGAATCCACACACACACACCTGCCCCAGAATATGAGAGCCAGGAAGAGGGAAAGGGCCTAATCTATTAATCTTGTATTCCTTGGGATACTAACAATTAGTCGAAAATGAGCTGTAGGAGACTTGAAAGGGAGCAGAAGCAGAGGTAGAATCCATGTGACTGCTGCAATGTGAGATGTTTTGTGAAGAATGTTATGAAACTGGAGTGATTCTTCATTGATGGGGAAGAGAGATCATAACAAGGCCCTTTCTGAGCAGGTAGGAGATAATATTTGAGGGTGTGTAAACCTTAGCCTACCAACATGTATCATGTGCAGACTTTATCTTTCATCAGATGTACATGTTCCCATGGGCCATAGTTTTTTATAAGTGATAAAGGGGATTTAGGGTAGGGGGAAAAGTGTATAAAAATGATTGCTAAACTGCATGAGAGAGACCCTTGGTGTTCAGTACTGAAGTTGAGGGGATGCTAGAGAGAAAAGAGTAAGCTATTGAAAGCTGAAGCATTTTATCCTTCTGCTTCCTTCCAGCCACAAGCTTGTATTTTAGATTAAACTCTGCAGAAATTAAGACCCTGAAATCAGTGCCAAATGCAGTAGAGACTGAAGGTGTGACTGCTCTGAATCAAATAAAAGTGTTTATGGAAAAAGACTCAAATAACCACCCTGAGGAGCCAGTGTACTGAAAGCAGATTTCCCTTGTCAACCTCACCACAAACAGACAGGCACTTTTGCCTTGGGGAGAAGTGGATGACTAACAAGTATTGCCCAATAGCACATTGGTCTATCCCTTCTTTATTCCACTGAAAAGGATGAGGAATTACAAACTGAACTGCTGTTATGATCAATGAGTTATTTGCCTTCACCACTTTGCCATTGGAAATTTTATAACTACAAAGTAGATCTGGATTCACTGAACATTCCCTGCTTTCTTGCACAACTTTTTGTTTTGTTTTGGTTTTTTTTGTTAACAGAATTGCAACTGCAAGTTCCTAGACTCACTTTGGTTTGTCTAAACCGAATTGACTATGAAGGTTAAGCATCACCCTTAGACCAGTGTCCTGAGGTTACTATTAATAAGGCATCTAAACTGGCCAAGGATAATATTTTTTTGTTTATTTGTTTGTTTTGCAGGTCCCCTGACTGACCAGTCACGCACCTGGAAAATCCCAGCAGAATCAACTAATTCCTCAGTACTGGCAGCACCAGTGGATTTCAGTGAACAGCCATTTCCTGGGATTGAGAGCAGAACTGAAAAGGAAGTAATATCTCCTTCTGCAACCAGTAATCTAGTGACAGAGGAGCCAGTTGTAGCTGTGAAGGATGAAGTACCCATCCTGGGCTCACCTGATGGGAAACCAACAAGCCAGGTAGTCACAACAATAACGAGAAGCCCCACTGCTCACTTCCCTTCTGTGGTTCATGTGACTCCTTCAGAAGCCTCTGCTGTGGTCCATGAGCTTGAACCTAAAATCCCCAGCTCTGATGTGCCAGAGCCCAAGGACGTGCCCGAGCCCCACTCTACTGCCCAGGGGGACCTCGCTGCCACCCCCGCGGCCGCAGCTCCAAAGGACGTCGTTCCTACACAGGAGGAGGTTTCTGAAGATGGCTCTGGAGACCCGGTGAGGACTAATAGCTCTGACACCCTTTCCAGGGAGATGTCTTTAGTAGCATGTAGTAAGATGGTTTGGTGGGAACGGGTGTTATTTTGTCAAGAACAGTTTAATAGGTTATGTTGGTGGAGGGGTTTAGATGAGAAGAACAATACACTGGAAAGTCTCCAGAAACAGACATGATGAGAAACATGAATAACCTGCTTTGTATGTCCCAACAGGGAGACTTCATCTTGACTAAAGAAGAGGATTTTATCCCCACCCAGAACTCAGAAGTACTGGCTGACTCTGAGAGGAATGCCAAAGCAGCAGGAGCCTCAGGAATTATGGACAGAAAAGAAGTTCTTGGAGGTACCAGATATTTTGGATTTCTAGTTGCTAAAAGCAGATTCCTGTAGGAGTCTCCAGGCAGCAGAAGCTGCAGGTGTGCAAATACATCTCTGAGGAAGGAAGCCAACCTTTTATGTTAGACCTCTGAAATGAGGGTGATGATTCTGTGTTGTGAAAACCCTAACAGGGGCAAATATTCATCTGCTACAGCAGCTAGAAGCAACTGTTTTATTTTCAAGTTTGTTTAAACCTCTTCCTTTACTCCTCTGAAAAATTACAGTAAAATTTCACTGTTACTGCCTTAGTCAAATTACCAGGGTTGAACACCATAGCCTTGTGTGCTTTGCAGCATGGCTCAGTGGGAGATCCATGTCCCTAGGACAGGCTGCTATTCTTGAGCAGGTGCTTGGCTTAGGAGGGGACAGAAGGACAAATTAATTTAAGTCATTAAGCCAGGGACACGTAAGGAACAATCTGGAACTTAAAATCATACTAGCACTATCTGGTATGGCATCTAGAGTAATCTGTGTCTTTTTCTCCCCTTCCAGGTGTTATTGCTGGAGGACTTGTAGGCTTGGTGTTTGCAGTGTTTCTAGTTGCATTTATGCTGTACAGAATGAAGAAAAAAGATGAAGGCAGCTATTCACTGGATGAACCAAAACAGTCTAATGGAGGATACCAAAAACCACACAAACAAGAGGAATTCTATGCATAAACACTGATCTTCAGGACACTTCTTATTCCATCTTTCTTGGACTCTTCTCTCCCTGCACGTGGACCTCCTAGTGTGCTTTGCATTAAACTTAAGCCATATGATCATTGGGTTATTTGCCCGTACC